>PVJO010009488.1:0-69269 GCA_004026905.1 Hystrix cristata
TTCTCACTTTTGTACTGTAGTATTCTCTTATCTAAGAAAAAGTACCAAAAATTGTATACCGTGTTTTTTTTGTTTGTTTGTTTGTTTTGGGGGGGTGCTGGGGATTGAACTCAGGGCTTTGTGCTTGCCAGGCAAGTGCTCTACCACTGAGCTAAATCCCGAACCCCAAAATAATAGGATATACTGGCCTTATTTGTTTTTTTTGTTTTTTTTTTTTTTTTTTTTTTTTTTTTTTTTTTTTTTTTTTTTTTTTTGAGACAGGGTCTCACTGCGTAGTTCAGGCTGACTTTGAACTCACTATGTGGTCCTAGCAGGCCTCAAACTTGCAGCAGTCCTTCTACCTCAGCCTCCCGAGTGCTAGGATTACAGGTGTTCGCCACCATGCCTGGCTATAAATTAATTTTATTTTCAGCAAGTTTAAAATATTTTGTGTTTACACAAGAAATACAACAATACAAGAGCAGCCTATACAACATTAAGATCTGTAATCCCAACCAGGGTTTTAGAATATTTACAAATAGCTGGGCAAGATGGCCTACATCTGTGATCCTAGCACTGTGGGAGGCTGAGGCAGGAGAGTGTAAGTTCAAGCCCAGCCTGGGCAACTTGGTAACTTATCAAGACTCTGTCAAAAGAAATTTTAAAAAAGGCTGGTAAGGTAGCTCAGTGTGAAGGCCCTGAGTTTAATCCCCAGTACAGAAGGAAAAAAAGGAATATTTATAAATAATCATGGTGTTAACTAAAATAGGTGAATGAGATTACAGCAAGTGGAAAATAATTTTCCGTGAAAGTGAAGAAAAGCTAGAGAATTGAAAGGATTGCTGGAATTGGTATGCTCACAAGTAATTCATATTAATAATGTTCTTTTTCTTGGATTGCGTGGTGAATTTGCAAATGTTTTTCTCTTAGATTTTAAAATACGAATATTCCAGCAAACAGTACATTTGAAATTAATTTATAATGTATTATATATAAAATATCTCATATGTATAAGTCTTTATTTCATATTGTAGGAGGTAGAAATGGTACAGTCTTGATTATGTGACTTAGTATGTATTATACCAGTATTATAAACTCAGCCACAAAATACAGAAAGCTGGGGCCTAGAAATGCTCAAGAACTCGGCAGCAGGCCATTCAGTGATTTTTTTCCAGATGTCACTGTAGAAAAGGAGCCTTAATACATGATTCTGGACTAGTGTAGTGGGTTGGCGAGGCAGATGGACATAGTGGAAAATCGTCAGTGGTGAATTAAAGATAGATTTTGGACCTTTAGTCAAAAACAAACCTACCACCTCAGATTTCAAAATGCATATGGAAATGCAGTAGTAACAAAGAAACCAATAATATCATTAATCAGAATAGAAATCTGTTCTAGATAAAAATAATTCTAAGGGCCAGGGGTGTAGCTCAGTGATAGAGCTCATGTGCTTAACATGACTAAAGTCTTCGATTAGATACCCAGCATGAAAGTAATAATATTAATTACCATCATTATTTTATGGGACTGTCTGACAGAGACTTAAAAGCATATTTAGGGTATTCCGAGAAAGGAACACAAAATAGAAGAGTGATCCTGGTAGCCTAATGTTAGAAATAACCATTGCTCATGATTTTTAGAGTATACAAAGAAATTGGGTCATTTAGGTCTACCAAACTGAGCTAAAATTTTATATTTTTCTAAAATTTAAATGTAAATTTTTATCCAGTAACTTAGCAAATGCAAAATGTTTTCTTCATCTGTAATACCATATTTGCTCTGTAGATAGACAGGAATTCAGAATTCTTACTTTAGAAAGTTTTATAAATACATTAAAAACCTGTAATCTCTTGAGGTAACCAGGTAAATAATGGATAGAGTAGTTTTAGTAGCTTTATATTACTTTTACCTGGAAAATAATTCAACATGAATTTTAAGTGCATAGATTTATGTTTGTTTGTTTCTTTTACAGTTCCTTTATGGAATCTTTTTTTTTTTTTTTTTTTGTGCTGGGGATCAAACTCAGGGAGCACTGTACCACTGAGCTAAATCCCCAGCCCCTAGTGCATCTTTTTTGTCCAATAAAAATATTGATAAAATGTACTTTAGTAAACTATTTTCTGATATTTAATGTTAAAATTTTTTTCTTCAGTGGATTTGGCATGATAACATGCAGTTTCTTCAAGACAAAAACATTTTTGAACACACATACTTTGGGTAAGTTATGTAAATTTTGTGAATTTTTACTTAATGCTTTTCAAACTCCTGTGTGAGAACTTTTAAGTTATTCTTTTTAAATTCTAGGTTTATGTGGCAGTTGTGTAGTTGCATTCCGAGTACTTTACCAGATCCCAAAGCTGTATCCCTAATGACAGCAAAGGTAATATAGAAACCTTAGATAAATTATCAGATTATATTACTTTAAAATAATTAAATCTTTTTGCTTAATTTTATCTTTTCTTACAGTTAAGCACTTCATTTGTCCTAGAGACATTTATTCATTCAAAGGAAAAGGTATGTATTTTGTGGATTTTTGGGTTATTAGTCATCTTCTGGGTTTCGTTATTTTTGGCTCAAAAGTCCCTTTTCCTTAACCGACTTCTTTTTCTTTTTTAGCCCACAATGCTTCAGTGGATTGAACTCCTGACCAAACAGTTTAATAATAGTCAAGCAGCCTGTGAGGTGAGATGAATAGTTCAACGAACAATGCATAGATTACCTCAGTGCTATATCAAAATTGTTTTATCTGTTCTAAATCATAGGGAGCCCAATGTAAGTTACTCTTAAGTGTTTGATAGCTGCAAGTTATAATTTATGTATCAAGTATTTTATGCCTATTTAATGATTATTATTGTTTTTGTTTTGTTTTTGCTTTTTGTTCTTGCTATGTAGTGCAGACTGCCCTAGAACTTCCTTTGTAGCCCAGGCAGGCTTCAAACTCAGAATGATCCTCCTTCCTCAGCCTTCCAAGTGCTGCCACTATGCCCAGCTTCTATTTCTATTATTTTTTTAAAACCTTGCCTGCCCACTCCCCCATATTAAAGCAGGAAAAATCACAAACAGTTTAAAAGACTCTTCCAGATTTTTTTCTTTAACTTCTTTTGGTAGTGCTCGTTATTGAGCCAACCCATGGCCTCACACATGCTAAGCAAGCGTTCTACCACTAAGCACAAATACTTCTTAATGACTTATTTTTCTTTTGGATTTTTCCTGCTTTTTTGAGGTATAATTGACAAATAAAAATTACATATAGTCAAGTTATATAATGTAGTGATTTATTTACCAAATAAAATTAACACATCTGTCACCACTTAGAAACAATGTATGTAAGACAGGTGTGGCGGCTTTTATAATCCCAACATTTTGGGAAGCGGAGGCTGGACGATCTCAAGTTCAAGCCTAGCCTGGGCATTAATTGACTTTTAGCTAGACCCTGTTTTAAAAAATGAAAAGGGCTACGAATGTAGCTTAGTGCAAGGGCTCTAGGTTCAATCCCCAGTGCCGCCCTCCCAAAATGTTTTTTAATGTGTATGTGTGAGTGGTGAAGACACTTAAGATCTCCATTTTTAAGTAAATAGTACAGCATTAGTATTGTCAGAAATACTTCATGTAAAATCTCTAGAATGTATTCATATTATATTTGAAACTTTCTACTCTTTGGCTAACATCTCCCCATCCTCCTCTTAATGACCTTTTTTTTTTTTTTTTTTTTTTTTTTTTTTTTTTTTATGGTGCCAGAGATCAAGCTCAGGGCCTTTTGCTTACTAGGCAAGCACTCTAACCACTGAGCTAAATCTCCAACCCTTTTTAATGACTTTTGAATGTTATTGGAAAATACTTACGCATACTTAAAAATACCTATCTCCTCCATTCCCCTCTTTAAAAAAAAATCCATGTATCCTAGTAGATAGGTTTATGTTCAGTTTTTCTCCCATTTTAAGAGTGTGTATCCCCAAACATAATCTACTCATAGGTAATGATAACCATGTGCATGTGTGTGTGTGTGTGTTTTGTGGTACTAGGGATATAACCTAAAGGTACTCTACCACTAAGCTACACCCACCCCAGCCCTTTTCGTTTTTTATTTTCAGGCGAGGTCTCCCTAATTTATCCAGGCTGGACTTGAACTTGAAATCCACTTGCCTCAGCATCCTGAGTACCTGGGATTACAGGTGTGCACCACTGTGCACAGCTTAATATAATTTTTTTGATTAGCAGCCAACAAGGTGGAAACCTTCCTAGGTATACAAGTCTTAGAATTTTCCATGGTGGAAGATGCAGTGTAGTGACCAACAGATGAAATTAGTTTGAGTTTTTACTTACTTAGAAAGTCATTTAATTTTACTTGCAGCAGTGGAATAAGAAAATCTGACCAAAAATATCAGACAAAAGGCATAACTTTTTAAAGCTTTTAGTGAATTTTTGGAAGCATGAAAAAAAATAGAAAGTCACAATGAACTCTCTGGTAACTATTACTCTAACAAGTAGTAATACAGTGATACTTTGGTTTATGAACTTTATTTATTTTATGATTTGGGGGAAGTTTGCTGCATTTGTGTTAGTGTGGGGAAGATGGCAGTGGTCCTGTTTGTCACCTGATGTGGAGTTTGAGAATGGAGTTTGAGAATGGAAGCAAAATTTTGCTGAACAATTTTGTTTGCAAACAGAAGCATTCATGAACCAAGGTATTACTGTGTTCTTTCATTCTTGTTTCTTCTATTTTTATCCTTTCATGCCTTTTTTTTTTGGCCTGAAGTGTTTTAAACAGATATCATTCATCCATAAACACTTGTTGCTTATTTTTCTTCATGCCATTTTGTATCATCTTCTCTGAAGGGTGTTTCTATATACTGGCTTTGACTAATTACATCTTCTGGGTATTACTTAACTCTTCCCTCATAGTGGCTGTTTTTCAGTAGAATGAAAATGAATTATAGTCAGATCATGTTATTTATAGAAACAAAAGATTCTACAGTCTGACATTTATGAAGACTGAGAAGAAAATAATGGTACTCTCTTTTTTGGGGAGGTGGTGCTGGGGATTGAACTCAAGGCCAGCACTTTACTGCTGAGCTAAATCCCCCACCCCAGATATAAGACTTTTTAACAATTGGGAGGAAGCTATTTTAGGAAGAACTTAATTTATTTTAAAGTGCTTTTTTTTTTTTTTTTTTTTGGTGCTGGGAATCGAACTCGGCACCTTGTGCTTACAATCCAAGCACTAACCACTGAGCCCACTGAGCTAAATCCCCAGTCCTAAAAGAACTTAATTTAGAACATCAACTAGAGATAAATTCTTTGTGATTTTTATCTCATTTAACAAATACTGGTTGAATGTTAAAATCATGTTCTGTTTTTTTAACAGTGGTTTTTAGATCGAATGGCTGATGATGACTGGTGGCCAATGCAGATACTAATTAAGTGCCCTAATCAAATTGTGAGACAGGTAAGGAAAAATGTATTGGAAAAAGAAATGGCTTTCCGTTTAATTACTTAAATTTGCCTGTAAATACATCTTAAATCTTGCATTGAAAATATTTTGAAAAGATATATCATCTATTATAAAAGGCATTTTGATATTTTTGCCAGTGTCTTTTAACATCAACTATCTCTCTAATCAAGGGATTAAAATTTTCTAAATACAGGAAGATAAGCTATAATTGCCTGATCTCTCAGATCTGGATGCTTTATGAGGTGTACTGATTCTTAGATAGTCTAATCATGATAGGGTACTGTAATAGTCTAGAAAATTAAATAGGATGCAATTCATTTCTATGACAGGGTCAAAACTGTCAAATGAATCACTTTGTTATCACTGACTACATCATTGGAAAATTACACAATGAAAATTTAAATATTGCTTTATAATCACTTTTGACACAAAACCAAAATGTTAACCTGAATTTTGCCACTTTCCAGTTGTTGAAATAGAATTTTCATTCTGTAGGGTTGGGGATTTAGCTCAAGTAGTAGAGTATTTGCCTAACAAGTGCAAGGCCCTGAGTTCGATCCCCAGCACTCAAAAAAAAAAAGAATCCCCAGGCCTATTCTCCTCAGCCCTTGCCTACTAACGTACCTTCTATGTCTATGGATTTGTCTTTTTTTTTTTTTGGTCTATTTTTAACATTTTAGATCAGTGGAATTATATAGCATGTATTCTTTCTTTGATGTGTGCTGCTTTGATTTAATCTTCTTGTTTAGGATTTATCCATGTTTACAGCATATATCCCATACTTCATATCCTTTTTTTGGCCAAATAATATTTGGTTGAATGACATCTATGGCTATACAACCCTGAATGCGCCTGATCTCATCTGAATGAATATACCACATTTCCTTCATCCAGTCATTGGTTGATGAACATTTGAGATGTTTCTACTTTTTGGCTTTTTTGAATCCTGATGAACATTTGCATACTAGTTTTTGTTCAGACATATATTTTTCTTTGCTTTTCTCTTTTCTTTCTTTGTGGTATAGGGAATTGAAACCAGGACCACTGAGCCATACCTCCATCCTTTTTCTAAATTTTATTTTGAAACAAGGCATGCTGAGTTGCTCAGGTTAGCCTGGAATTCACAATCCTCCTGCCTCAGCCTCTTGAGTAACTGGGATTACAGGCTTGCACCACCGTGCCCAGATAGACATATATTCATTTCCTTTTGGTATATACTTCAAAGTAGAACTGCTGGGTGTTGTGGTCACTCTTAGATTTGAAATTTATAGTTACATCAAAGTGTTTTTGCTTTTTAGTGACTGCACTATTTTGTATTTCTTCCAATGATGTAGGAGGGTTTCATTTTTATCATCTCATTTCCAACACTTGATGTTAACTTTTTTATTTTTGCCATCCAGGTATTGTGTGAAGTGGTATGTCCTTGTAGTTTTGATTTGCATTTCCCTAATAACTAATGATATTAAACATCTTTTCATGTGCTTATTTGCCATTTTTTGTGTTCTTTAGATTACCCTTAGTCATTCATGTTACTTTTGAGTGAATTTAAATTGTATTTCCTTTTCTAAACCATTGACCCTCTGACAAGCAGCTGCCCTGCCCTACTGAAGAAGATAAATGTTAAATTTTCTTTATCTCTACCAGCTAAAGTTTTGTGAAGCTTTGGATTTGGTAATCTGTATTATGGAAGCCTATATATGGTTGGATTTTTTTCCTTCTTCCGATAAAACTGAATGTTTTATTTTTTGGTGCTGGAGATCACACCTAGGGCTTTGCATATACTAAGCGTGTGCTTCACCACTGAGCTACATTCCAGTTCCCTGAATGTTGTTTTACTTTGTCTTGTGTTTTCTTGTATTATACTAGATATTAAACCCAGGTAGGAGTGAGCCACATCTCCAGCCCTATCTATTTATTATTTTTTGGTGTTTCGAGGCAGAATCTCACTATGTATTCTAGGCTGGCCTTGAAAACACTTTGTGGCCCAGGCTGGCCTCAAACTCACAGTAATTGACCCACCTCAACTTCCAAAGTGCTGACATAACAGACATGTGCCGCCACACCTGGCTCCAGCACCCCCTACCCTTTTTATTGGGTGCTGAGGCTAGAACTTTGGGTGCTGAGGGCCTTGCATTCATAGGTAAGTGCCCTACCTCTGAGCTAAATCCTCAAGCTCCTATGGCCCTTGTAAATTTTATTTTGAGACAGGGTCTCACTAAGTTGCCCAGTCTGACCTCAAAATTGCAGTCCTCCTGCCTCAGCCTGGTGAGTAGCTGGAATTACAGATATGTACTCCTCCCAGCTTGAATTTTTTTCCCCACTTTGAGACAGGCTCTAACTTAGTCCAGACTGGCCTGGAGCTCACTGTGTAGCTCAGGCTAAAGTGGATCTCATGGTCCTCCTGCCTCAGCTTTCCATGTAATGAGATTATAGGCTTATTTCATGATGTCCAGCTTTGAATGCTTTTGTTTTTGTTTTTCTCAGGGCTGGAGATTGAACCCAACAGTGCTCTTATAACTGAGCTACATCCCCAGTTTTTTTGGTTTTGTTTTCTCTCATATCAGACAGATAATGTGCTGACTTCTTAACAAGGCTTGAGAGAGGCACTGAAATGCAAACAGCATGAACACCCAGTCATCACATTCATGAACCAAAGGATCCGGGTGTGTGTGTGTGAGAGAGAGAGAGAGAGAGAGAGAGAGAGACAGACAGACAGACAGACAGACAGACAGACATGGTCTCACTGTGTAGTTCACTGTGTAGCCCAGGCCAGCCTCGAATCTGTGGTGATCCTCCTGCATCAACCTCCAAAGTGTGTTGGGATTACAGGCATGTGCCACCGTGCCTGGCGACATCTTGCGTCCACTTCCCAAGTACCAGGATTACAGGCAAACACCACAGTGCCTGTCTTTGAATGTTGTTTTTAATGTTAACTTTGCCTCGTATTTTCAGTCTTTGATTAAGAATTCAAAAAAGCTTTAGGTCAAAAAGACATTTGTTAGCCAGGCATTGTAGCACATGCTTGTAATGCCTGTAATCCCAGCTTTCGGGAGGCTGAGATAGGAGAGTTCAGGGCTGGCCTGGGATACATAGTGAGATCCTGTCTCAAAGACACCAGTAAATAAATGAATGAATGCATTTTTTTTATGTATATGTGTCATATGTTGGCTATATATAATAGGGCAGCAGAGAATATTAACTGTGTTAAATTCTTAGTGTCTTTCTCAACTGGTGTGAGTTACATCTTTTTCTTTACAGATGTTTCAGCGTTTGTGTATCCATGTGATTCAGAGACTGAGACCTGTGCATGCTCATCTCTATCTACAGCCAGGAATGGAAGATGGGTAAGAAGTACTTTGGGGGGGGGGATAGTGCTGGAGATCGAACTTGGCAAGCGCTCTACCACTGAGCTAAATCCCTGATCCCCAAGAAATACTTCTGAACATTTTTAATTTTGAGTTTTTTTGATGATCTGCATACAAAATCTGTATAAATATCCACAGGGAGAATTTTGGTTGTTCTGTTTAAAAATTATTTATAATAATAGTCAAGATGGAAAACTTTTTAAAAATTAAGCATATCTGCAAAATCCTGTACAAATAACTTCATGGCTTAGTCTTTTTGACTTAATACATAATAATTGGAGTATAGCTACTTACATTACTACCATTGGCATTATCACATAATTAAAGCAGAAAATTCGGATTTTTAAAAATAGTTTTTGGGCTTGGAGATTTAAGTGGTTAGACTGCTTGCCTAGCAAGCACAAGGCCCTGAGTTCTATCCCTAGAACCCCACCACAAAAAAATTTTTTTTTGTCCCCAGCCACTTGTGATGACACAGACCTATAATCCTAACACTTGGGAGGCTAAGGCAGGAGAATCACAGTGAGTTCAAGGATGGGCAACACAGTGAGACCCTGTCTCAAAAAAAAATAGAAATTAAAAATATTTTTTGTCCTAGGCAAAATTTGTCTCTAGCCTTTCTTTTGGGTACTAGGAGTGGAACCCAATCCTTGGCACTGAGCTGCATCCCCAGCCTAATTTTTTTTTTTTTTTGGACAGGGTCTCACTAAACTGCATAGTTGTCTGGGCTGGCTTTGAACTTTTGATCCTTCTGCCTCAGCCTTCAAGAGTGCTGGAATTACAAGTGTGAGCCACCATACCCAGTTTATTCCCAGATTTAGTATGTTCTCTAAAACATTGAATTTTCTTTTTAGGTCAGATGATATGGATGCCTCAGTAGAAGATATTGGTGGTCGTTCATGTGTCACTCGATTCGTGAGAACTCTCTTATTAATTATGGAACATGGTGTAAAACCTCACAGTAAACATCTTACAGAGTATTTTGCCTTCCTTTATGAATTTGCGAAAATGGGTGAAGAAGAGGTGAGGCTGAATCTTCTTTATTTTGGGGGTTATGTACCTATTTTCAGTGTTTAGAATTTGTCCTTAACTTCAGTTTTTAATCAATTTTTTGCAGAGCCAGTTTTTGCTTTCATTGCAAGCCATATCTACAATGGTACATTTTTACATGGGAACCAAAGGACCTGAAAATGTGAGTACACTTCTGTCTTATATCAGGGATTTAGAGGTCTTGTTTGCATCATTCCAAGTCATACAATTTTGGGACCCTTTATAGTTCCTTCTAGCCTATTTATTAGATATTTTTAAGGGTTTAAGATTGGTTGATACTGTTAATGTAATTTTAATGGCTATAGCAAAAAAAGAAGCACTTGAGTAACAAATTTCATTTTGTAAGGCTGTCAGGCAAAGCAGATAAACTTAAGGCTAGCCACAACCTACTTTGGAATCTTGTAAATACTGTATTGTTTTGTTGCACATTTTTGGTGGGGTTTTGTTTTTATGGTACTAGGATTGAAGCTAGGGCGTGCTGAGTTTTATCCCCAGCATTTTATATTTATTTTATTTTGAGACAGGATCTTGATAAGTTACCCAGGCTGGCTTGAATTTGTAGTTTTCTTGCCTCAGCCTCCCTCGTAGCTGGGATTGTAGTCATAAGCCACCATACGTGGCTAGTGGTCATATTTCTAAATTCTTTAGTTTTTTTTTTTTTTGAGCTGGGGATCGAACTTGGGGCCTTATGCTTGCAAGGCAGGCACTCTAACCACTGAGCTAAATCCCCAGCCTTAAGTTCTTTAGTATTAAGTTTGTTAAAGTCTTCCAAAAATTTAACTAGGTTATCTTAATATGTAGTAAAATATGAATTTTGTGTTGTCTGTGACAACCACATTGGATTGTGTAGTTTGTTTGCATTATCTTATTTAATCCTTTCTTAACTCTAAGAGGTAAATAGTATTTTTATCTTCATTCTACAGATGAGCTACTGAGATATAAGAGTTTACTTGTTTTAGATCAAAATGAGCTGGGTGTGCTGGTGCATGCCTGTAATCCCAGCCCTTGGGAGATTGAGGCAGGAGGAGTACCAGGAGTTTGAGGCCAGCATGGACTACATATTGAGTTCAAGGCCAACCTGAACTACATAGCAAGACCCTGTCTCAAAGGAAAAAAAAGATCAAAATCAGTGGGTTTGATCCTTGGTCAGACAACTGAGCTAAAATGATTAACCATTATGCTGCAATGCTTCTTAAAGTATACACTGTTACTATCTAATTCCAGCCTAAATGGCTACCTGTTTGACTGCTTTTCTCTTGATGTTGTACATGATAAAATCATTTCAGTGTCTTGCATTTCAGAGCCCAAGTGAGTAAGTCTTTGAAATATCTACTGTTTAGGTTATCTGAAAGCTACAAATAAGGGTATTTTCTTCTCTGTGACTAGCTTTTTTATTAAACAAGAAATATTGTTTTATCCTACTTGTAACTTTTTATTTTAATTTGTCTTGTAAGGGGCTTGCTTATGAGGAAAGTAGCTTTTAAAGGATTTACTCCTCTAGTTAAATAGTATTGGGAATCACTGTTTTTACAGTTCTGCCCAGCTTGTTCGGAATTATCCTGGAGGTGGTCTAGTCTATTTTAAATTAGGGTTAGGCCATTGAGCAGTAGTTTTTCATGATAACATTATCCTGCTGCCATCTGCCCCAGGATGATTATGTAAGGCAAGTGAGTTGTTCTCAAAATGATAAAACTAATACTCTAAAATTGAATTTTTTTCCACTTAGCCACAAGTTGAAGTGTTGTCAGAGGAAGAAGGGGAAGAAGAAGAAGAAGAAGAAGATATCCTCTCTCTGGCAGAAGAAAAATACAGGCCAGCTGCCCTTGAAAAGATGATAGCTTTAGTTGCTCTTTTGGTTGAACAGTCTCGCTCAGAAAGGTGAAATGTTTCAACATTCAAAATGCTTAAAGCGTGTTTGGTTTTACTCTTTATATAAATGGTTTTATTGATATTCAGTTTATTATTACATAATTCCTTTTAAATAATAATACCACTATTTGTGAACTCTTGTGGCTTAAGAATTTCAGTCCTTCCTAGCAAACTCTTACTGTGTCACTGAGTCATGTTAGAAATAGTCTTTGAAGAAATATACAGTAAAAAATCTAGCAAAATTATATATACATTCAGTTTTTAACCTAGCAACTCTACTTATATAGGAATCTGTCCCAGAATACTGAATGATATATGTTCAAAATTATTTATTTGAAACAGTATTTCTAACAGCAAAAAACTAAAAATAGCCACATATCCATCAAAAGGGGACTAAAAGAGAAACCAAGGTATCCCCCCTCCATAGTCCATAGAGTTCTCTACAGTTACAAAAAGAAATTATTTGTATTGCCATGGAGAAATCTTTATGGTGCATAGCCCTGCCCCCCACATCTCCTCTTAAAAAGTAGCATACTACATACTCTAAAACAGCAAGGTGGAAAAAAAGTACACATATAGTATGCTATACTTAAAAGGAGTAGGCTGAGAATGTGTGCATATACAACTAATCCTAATTATTCATGTATTTGTTATATACAAATTCACCTGCTTGCTAAAATTTATCTGTAATGCCAATATCAATACTTGAAGAACTTTCACAGTCATTTCCTGACACGTATGTGATGCAAAGTGCTAAAAATTTTGAGTCAACTGACATACTTTCTTAGCTGAGGTCAAACAAGGCGACCATCTGCTGTCTTGTTTTGATTTTTGTGTTGTAAATAAATGTACATTACATGATGTATGCCACATTTTTCAAATGTTTATGCTTTCTGTTGGTGATTTCACTGTTTAAAATGGCACCCAAGCACATTGCTGAAATGCTGTCTGGTTTTCCTAAGCTCAAGGAAGGCTGTTATATACCCTAGAATGAAAATACGTGTCTTAGACAAGTTTTTTTTCAGGAATGTGTTGTAAGCTATTTGTTGTGAGTTCAATGTTACTGCATCAACAGTATATATTAAATGTGTCCTTAAAAAGAAACACTCATAAAGCAAGGTAATGTATTGATTAATTGATGAAAACGTGACCAGAGGTTCACACGAACCTGCTTTTATATTTCCCATAGGAGCAATGATTTGATACTTGTTAATTCAGTGTTTATAGCGCAATATAGGTCATAACTAGCACAAATATCAAAATTAATTATAAATAAAAAACATCTGTTTAAAAATGCTTTCCAGTGAAAGTGGGAGGAAAAAGAAGGCGGAGGGGATAGAAACGGAAGCTTTAAAAACAAATTGTTTTGTAGATTTAACTTTGGAATAATGTACATGTTTTGTATAATTAATTACAAATAAATAAGCACTCCTTGAACATCTGAAGTATAATGAAATACATAAACCTTACTATATATTAAGGTGGTAATATAGCCAACTGGAGAGGAATTAAAGTGACTTTAGAGCACACTAAGTGTAAATTTCTAGAGGGATGTACATGGAGGGCAAAAAGAATTTCAAAATTGACCTAAACTGTTTTAGTAATTATATTGTCAGTAGTAGAATTATTATTCTGAAGCTATTGTGTGGCAGGTTTTGGGAAAAGAATGAATGAGACTCTTAAAGAAGAATGGGTTTTTTTGTTTGTTTGTTTGTTTGTTTGTTTTTGTTTTTTGTTGTTTTTTTTGTTTTTGGAAAGCACATTTAGGATTTAGGTTATCTAACACTACTGAGGTCATGTTAAAGGGACTCAGCGCCTGACTTAAGGTGGTTTCTACTGGTCATAGATTGGACAACTTGAGCTTCATAACTAAGAATAACTGCAGTGGATGGAAACACATCAGAGATATTTAAATCTATAAGTTCAAAATAATAACTAAAAAGAAAATCTGAAACTTGTTGGCAGTCTTTGGAGTGTACTAGAAAATCAAATCATTATTTAGAAAAGTGGTAAAGGGAATGGTATCAAGGATTTATTTATCCTACCTGCAAGAAGTAAACCTCAGAGTAACCAAGTGGTAGCTGAAGGAAAGTTAGTCATCATAGAGATATTTGAATTAATGAAAGAGCAACACTGTTGGTATTAGAATATCACAATTTTGTGACCTTGAATTAGACAGTGATCGTTACTGGCCAAAAATATTACAAAAAGAGAAACCCTTGATTGTGTTCCTCCTGATGAAAATCCATACTACCATCTACAAAATGTCCTTGATTAAAAAATCAAACCTAGACCTGATCAAGTCCCTAGATCTACCTGCCAGTTTACAGGAAATGTGGGGACAGAAACATGTTAACACCACCAAGATACAGTTAGTAAAATACAAATGTGGGAAACTCTACAGGACTTCTTCACCAGATAAATTACAAGATAAAAACAAAGTTGGAGGGGAAACCAGTAGTTTAAGATTGAAAGATATTTCAACCAGTTGGAACAAAGGACTTTATTTAGATCCTGATCGAAACCTACTATACAATTTTTTTTAGACACTTAAGAAAATTTGTACACTGGATACTGTGAGACAGTAAGGAATTATTTGTTTTAGGCATGAATAATGGTACTATAATTATGATTTTGAAATTTACTTGTTAGAGATATGTACTAAGGTTTATGTGGCTGATGGTAAAAGTGAAATAAGACTGGCTATAACTTTGGTAAATTTGAAGCTGAATGATGGAATACTTGGCACATTTTTTAAATATCTGCAATTTTCTATAGTAAATTAAAACTGTATGCAATATATTTAGACCAGGAGGTGAAACTAATGTTTCTTAGAAGTCCATTTGATTTTTAAAGGATCTCACATCAGAAAATAGCTAAGTAAGATTAAACTCGGCATCACATTTTAATGTACTAAAATACTGAGTTAACTAAATGGAAATAAAGTAGATTTTGGCTTCTCTATACCAGTGCTAGAATCTTGGAAAATTTCCTAAGAGATGCTTAGCAAGCAAGTTGAGCTAGCCAAAAAAAAAAAAAAAAAGCAAACATCATTTTATGTTGGTGGGCTGGTATAGTTAAAATAGAATCGACAATTTTGATGCATGTCATGATGTAAATAGTTATAAAGTAATACACAGGGAAAAAATTTATTTCCACTGATATTTTCTTTTAGGCATTTGACATTATCACAGACTGACATGGCAGCATTAACAGGAGGAAAGGTAATACCTTCTCTAATATTAGACAGTTTGATCACAAAAATAATACGATGGTTCTTAAATGAACAAATTTTGCTCTTAACAGGGATTTCCCTTCTTGTTTCAACATATTCGTGATGGCATCAATATAAGACAAACTTGTAATCTGATTTTCAGCCTGTGTCGGTATAATAATCGACTTGCAGAACATGTAAGTGCTGAAAACCAGTCTTAAACATTTTTGGTAATTTTCGAAAGAATATTCTGACATTTTCCTATTTCTGTTTTAGATTGTATCTATGCTTTTCACATCAATAGCAAAGTTGACTCCTGAGGTATGTAAACATTTCTTAATTCATTTCTTTATTTTTGGTGCTGGGGATCAAACTCAGTGTCTTGTACTTACTAGGCAAGTGCTCTACCACTTGAGCTAAATCCCCAGCCCCTCAATTCATTCCTTTTGAAACTAGTATCAGCACTGATAGTACTTTCATATAAGTCTTTCTAGTTGTTTACATTTTTCACATAACACAGTAACCTTAAGTGTAGAATTTGAATAGACTGAAGTATGTGTTCATATTCATGTTTTATTATCATAAATACAGTTTTCCCGACTGAAAATAACATGTAATTGAATATATCAGAGTGACACCTAACTGCTGAGCTTTGAAGTTGTTTGTTGTGAAGCATATGTCATAATTGTGTCCAGGTGACAAAGTAGACTAGCCAGAGCTATGCACTTGTGGAGAGATACATGAAAAATAGAATATAGTATCTGTACATGTTTTTATAAAATGGAAGTGTTTAAATACTTTAACAGAATGTGTCAAACCTTAATATAAATTACTCCTCAGGGTTCATAGGTTGCTGCAGGAATATTTCAACCTAAATTTTTCAATAGAATGTGCTTGTTAAAAAATTTTGGAAATTGAGGAGATGGTGATCAAAGGATAAATTTCAATTAAACAGGAATAAGTTCAAGAGATTTATTGGACACATGGTGACTATAGTTAATGATAATGTGCCCTATACATGAAAATTGCTAAAAGGATAGTTTTGTTTCTTTGTTTCTTTGGGTGCTGAGGATTGAATTCAGGGCCTTGTTCTTGCCTTGTGCTTGTTAGGCAAGTGCTCTACCACTGAGCTAAATCCCCAACCCCAAGAGAGTATATTTTAAGTGTTCTCATTGCAAGAAAAAAATAAGTATGTGAGGTAATACATAAGTAATTAGCTGGATTTAGCCATTCCACAATGTATGCAGTTTTCAAAACATCACAGTGACTAAAATGTTTGTCAGTTTAATAAATTTTTTAAATTGCTATTTTCCAAACACATTTAACATCCAGAAAAATGTATTGGATGTAACTCTTACACAATCAACTTTGAATTCTCTAGCTGATCCTACTGGTAGTTCAAGTTCATATGCCAAGAGCATGAGTGAATTCTGCTAATGTAATACTGCAAATTTAAATGAAATGTGTCAGAATATGTGTGGGGTTTTTTTTCTGCTGAAAGACATGGGTTCACATTGATGTAAATACACGTGTGTATGTGTCTTACAGGCAGCCAATCCTTTCTTTAAATTGTTGACTATGTTAATGGAGTTTGCTGGTGGACCTCCAGGAATGCCTCCCTTTGCATCTTATATTCTGCAGAGGATATGGGAGGTAAATCTTGGCATGGGTGTTTTCATTATTTAGTTTCTGAGGATTTTACTTTTGTAATATAGTCACTGCCACAGAGTACATCCCCAATTTAAGAACATTCAAGTTGCAAACTTTTTTAAGTGTACTGTATAAGACTCAACTTTGTTACCTTACAAATGAATTCAGCTTACGAACAGTTCTCCTGGAATAGAATTCAGACATAAGTTAGGGGCTTACTGTACCAGTTTTTTCTTACTTGAGTTACCATAATGGTTTCATTGAATCAGTCACAGGTCAAAGGATGAAGAGGTGCTTTAGTCAGGTGATTTTGGGCAAAATGAGTTTTTAGCTAGTCTCCAAGGTGCTTTAAAATTTTTTTTCCACCTATACAATATTCTCATTTCTTTACCCTGAAGAAAAATTACATAAGGCAACTAGAAAATCTAGAAATCCAAACCAAGTGTTCTCAGCAGTTGACAAATGGTAAAGGAAACAGCAGTTCTTTTACTTCTAGAGTTACTGCTATGGTCACAAAATTTCTCCTTAATGAGTATTGGAAATATTCTGGATCATGGGGTCAGCAAACCTTTTTTTAAAGGGGCAGACAGCAGATATTTGTGTCTTTGTTGGCCATACAGTCTTTAAAACTACTCAACTCTGCTATTTCAGCCTAAAAGCAGCAGTAGACAGTAAGTAATTGAATAGACATGGCTTTCTCCCAGTAAAATGAACATACGCAGCCACAGAATTTGGACTGTAGACCACAGTTCATTAAACCCTCCTCCACATTCCTAAGGTTCTCTTTCCTCTTGGAAACACAAGATCACAGTAAAACAAATATTGATAAAGGTGAATGGATTTTAAAATGGTGGAAAATCTAGGTAAAACTTCCTTTAGGCTCTAGTTTTTGAAAAATTGCTTTACATTTAAATGTTCAATGGTATATATATATAAAAGTAACTGCTCATTAAGTTGACCTTATATTCTATTCTTGTCATTTTATTTGTAGGTGATTGAATATAATCCTTCTCAATGTCTGGATTGGTTGGCAGTGCAGACACCCCGAAATAAACTGGCACACAGCTGGGTCCTACAGAATATGGAAAACTGGGTGGAGCGGTTTCTTTTGGCTCACAATTATCCTAGAGTTAGGACTTGTAAGTCAAATATTCAGAATTTAGCAACCATTTACTATTATTCCAAGTTTTTTTTTTTTTTAAGGCACCTACCACTTTTTAAAGGAACCTACCATATGCCCATTGTATAACACAGAGCTCTTGGATGTTATTCTTTTATATATTTACTTAGAAACAGGATCTTCCTGTGTAGTCCTGACTAGTCTTGAACTCACAGTGTAGCCCAGGATGCTCTCAAACTGATCCTCCTGCCTTAGCCTCCCAAGTCTGGGATTTTAGGCACATACCATCACACCTGGCAAGATATTCTTAAAGGCTGAAATTATATTAATACTTGGAAATGTATAGTGTTATACAGATATATCTGTAGCGACCTTCCCTCCCATTAGGGATTGAACCCAGGAACTGGAGCATGCAAAGCAAGCTCTTTATCACTGAGCTGCATCCCTTGCCATGTTTTTTTTTTTTTTTTTTTTTTTTTTTTTTTTTTAAGACTAGAAAGCCTTGGTTTTTCTTGAGTGACATCATATTTACTAACATTTTTGTTTTCTTGTTCAGGAGAGTGGCAAGGCATGATCAGCTTTAGTGAAAGAGCAAAAAAACCTTGCCTTGAAAAGACTCTTGAGAAAATACTGACATCTTTGTTGTGCACAAGTGGGTAGAGAGGTGGACAAATATTAAAATTAAATATTTTACAGAACAGGGAATTGCTTATAACTAAACGTAAAAATTTACTTTTGAGAGTTGAAAGAAATGAAAATCAAAGTAGTTAACTTTTGACATCATTAACAACCTGTTTCCCAGGTGTCCACTGAGAGGACCTAAGATCAGCAATACTCAAGTAAGAACAAGCACATCCAATATGTGGATTCCAAACACTATTTCCTAGTAAAAAGATTCACAGCTCCTTGGAGAACGAGTTTAGGCCTGAAGATTGCCATAAAGTAAAGAAAACACTCAAAAAACAAAATAATGAAGATATGTTAAAGAGAATTATTAACCTGAAAGACCTTCAGTTGGTTAAAGCTGGACCAATTAGAGTAACAGAGAAAATGACATAACAGTCACTTATAACCTAAAATATAAAGTAAACACCCATGAGTCCATGCTGATACAAATGTGTGATTAGATAAACAGAAAAGAAACAAATCTATGTAGGAGAATTCTAAATAATTTATGTACACCTCCTGCAGGAAGTGGAGCTTACTTCTTTACTCTTGAAGTATGAGCCTAGTGACTGCTTTGCAGGTGGACTGAACTAAAAAGTCATTAAACTCAGAATTACAGACTTAATGACAGTTTCCGGGTATGTTAAAGTAGAGGCTGTTTGGGTTCAAGGTTAGCCTTAGAACTGACCTTTTAAAGATTTTCCAAAGTTAATGTTCTGTAATTAGCATATGTAATCTTATATATTACAAAGAACTTTTATGTTGATCTCATTCTATCTTTATAACAAGTAAATTTTATACCATTTTTGTATGTTATTACAAGATAACTATTTTTTTTAAAGTAACAAAACTCAAGACCAAAGCCAGGCAGATGGTGCATGCCTGATGATCCCAGTACTTGGGAGGCTGAGGAAAAAGGATCAAGAGTTTGAGGCCAGCTTGGGCTACATAGTGAAACTCTTATCTTGAAAAAATGATAATAATAAAAGAAAACTAAGACCATAAAATATTAAATAGTTTGGCCATGTCAGGAACCTTTTTTGGTAGGTCTTGCTTCAAATATTATGTTTATATGTCCTCTTTATTAAATCATACTGTTTGCTCAAGATGTTATAATAAAGTGCGAAAATTCTACAACTTGGGAAAGCTAAAGAAAAGAGGTTTGAAAACAAGTTCTGGTAATTGTAATGTTGCCATTAAAATGTAACCGTGGCAGAATGAAAGGAAGGTGTCTTTCTATCACCCCTTGGGAGTCTTCATGGGGTCAGGGGTAAAGCAAGAGAGGATATTAAGAGATGTAATGTCCCTTAATTTTTATTCATTTTCATTATTAAAGGGCGGAGTAGCTTTGTGTTTAATGACTGCTCTTCAGTCTATTTTATATCTTATAAAGATCTGACAGTTTTGTTTTACATTTTATAGCTGCAGCTTATCTTCTGGTGTCCCTTATACCAAGCAATTCATTCCGCCAGATGTTCCGGTCAACAAGGTCTTTGCACATCCCAACCCGTGACCTTCCACTCAGTCCAGACACAACAGTAGTCCTACATCAGGTCTACAACGTGCTCCTTGGTTTGCTCTCAAGAGCCAAACTTTATGTTGATGCTGCTGTTCATGGCACTACAAAGCTAGTGCCCTATTTTAGCTTTATGACTTACTGTTTAATTTCCAAAACTGAGAAGCTGATGTTTTCCACATATTTCATGGATTTGTGGAACCTTTTCCAGCCTAAACTTTCTGAGCCAGCAATAGCTACAAATCACAATAAACAGGCTTTGCTTTCATTTTGGTACAATGTGTGTGCTGACTGTCCAGAGAATATCCGCCTTATTGTTCAGAATCCAGTGGTAACCAAGAACATTGCCTTCAATTACATCCTTGCTGACCATGATGATCAGGATGTGGTGCTTTTTAACCGTGGGATGCTGCCTGCCTACTACGGCATTCTGAGGCTCTGCTGTGAGCAGTCTCCTGCGTTCACACGACAACTGGCTTCTCACCAGAACATCCAGTGGGCCTTTAAGAATCTTACACCACATGCCAGCCAATACCCTGGAGTGAGTAAAATTGATACTCTTGTATGTGTATCCTCAAAGTAGTTACCAATGTCTGTTTTTCCCCTTGTAAAAAGTGGTGGCAAAGTATAGAATGGTCTTTATCTGTCCTTTCTTAAGGACTTAAAATGTTTGCTTTCTTGAATACACATATATAATGCTATATTATGATAAAATTAGTATGTGGCTAACTTTCCTAGGTTGACGTTAACATTCTGTCTCTCATGGAACATTTAAATTTTGTGCTTTTGTGACTGAATTTTCATGTGTGTCTACTGAAAAAGTTACTTTTGTGGTACAGTTTTAGAAAGTAAGTGCTTTTCAAAAATTAGATATTCACGATCAAGATCTATATGCTAAACTATGAGCTAGACTGTTTTAAGTAGGTAGTATTTTCTGTTGTTTCTCAAGATAATGTCCAAATGAATGAAATTCTCAATAATTTGTCGAGTCTTCAGTACTGCTTAAAAAAAAAAATCCATGAGACAACTGTATAAAGTTTAAAACTGATCCCTTTAGCTCTGTAGAAGAGCTTTTGTATTTTCACAATGAAGGAAAGAGCACTGTTTACTAGGTTGTGACTTTCTCTAAAACAGCTTTTTATAGGTTTCATATTAAATTTTTTTGTCCTCTGTGTAAGACTGTTATTCCTGGATCTTACTTTTTTCTATTACTTCTTACTTTGTGTTGTAAACTGTGCTTTATAGATTAAACTGTTCTTTATAGATGGTGTAGTGAGTTCTTCAGAATTTGGGAATATTAGAATGCCTATAATATAGGGACAAAAGTGAGTGTACCAGGAAGTTCAAAGCCCACTGCTCTAAGAATACAGAAGGAAGGGGTTGGAGATTTAGCCCAGTGGTAGAGCACAAGGCCCTGAATTCAATTCCCAGCAAACCCCACTCAAAAAAAAGAATACAGAAGGAAGAAAATGACTCTGTGTAACTTTGAAGGAGTCATAGCAGGATTGATAACCTTTCAGTGGACTTGTCTCCATCACAGTTCATGTAAATAATATCTAATTAGTAAATAGTATCTCCAGCGTTGAGTATACCTTTGATGTACACTCAGGTGAACTGGAGTGATTTTTTTTCTCCCCACGTTTCTTCTTGCCCTTGATATCAGTGAAATGTAATATCCTTTATTGTAGAATTTACCTTGTAGAGGTTTTTGTGAAAATGTGCTTAAGTAAACTTTCGCTGTGAAAAATATAAAAGTAAGAATATCAGTTCTTTAACAAATACATATTAGAAGAGCAGCCCTTACTAACATTCATATAAATAAATTAGTTTTAAATAGTCAGAGCTGGTGATTTTACTAAAATACTAAATTTTCATATTTCATCCATCAGACTTTAAACTGACCATCAGACTAGAAAGATCATTCCAGTTGGGCGTGGGTGGCACACGCCTGTAATCCCAGCATTCAGGAGGATCACTGTGGGTTCGAGACCAGCTCGGGCTACATAGTGAGTTATAAAGCTAGCCTGCACTACAAAGCAAGACCCTGTCTCAAAAAAAAAAAAAAAAAAGAAAGATATTTCAAGTGTTGCCACCAAGGGTCATCTCAGAAGCAGTATTAATTCAAGTGTAATTCAGGTGTTTAAAAATCTTCATGATGCCAGGCATAGTGGTACATACATGTGATTCCAGCACTTGGAGGCTGAGGCAGGAGGATTGCCACGAGTTTGAGGCCAGCCTGGGCTACATAGTGGGCTCAAGGCCAGTGTGAATTACAGAGCGAGACCCTGTCTCCAAAAGAAAGTTGTGATAGCTGGGCATGGTGGTATATGCCTATAATCTCAGCACTCAGGAGGCTGAGGGAGGAGGATCACGGTGAGTTTGAGGCCACTTTGGGCTACACCGTGAGTTCAGGATCAGCCTGAACTAGTGAGACCCTGTCTCAAAAAAAAAAAGTGACAAAAGTAATGATTTCTTGTTTGGTAAAGAAAAGGGAACACCTTTGAAGTTACAAAACTAGTGCTTTAAACTATATTAAGATATAAAATTAACTGTATTTGTCATTTTTAACTTTTCTGGACTTCGATTTTAAGATTTCTTTTAGTGTATAATATGTTCAGATTTAAAATAGAATCCATTGCTGATGTTATAACTGTTCATGGGGTGGTAGTACTGGTATAATATAAACTAGCATAATTTTAAGAGTGAGCTAATGAGCCTGACTTTCAGAAATCAGAACCAGACCTCCTGAAATATTATAGGGTTAGAAGATCACTCTATGGCTTGTTTGCCTTATTTAGGCAGTGGAAGAACTGTTTAATTTGATGCAGCTGTTTATAGCTCAGCGGCCAGACATGAGGGAAGAAGAATTAGAAGATATTAAACAGTTTAAGAAAACAACCATAAGTTGTTACTTACGCTGCTTAGATGGACGCTCCTGCTGGACTACTTTAATAAGGTAAAAACATGTTTTCTCATTATTTTTGTTTCTTTTGTTTCTCCAGGGGAGAGGATAGATACTAATTCCTTAATGTTACTGGTTAAACATCTATGCATGTAGTTACTTTGGAAGAATTTATATCTGCTATTATATAGATATAGATATTTGTTTTGTTTTGTTTTGTTTTTGGAGGCAGGGTCTTGCTGTGTAGTTCAGCCTGGCCTTGAACTCACTATGCAGCCCAGGCTGGCCTCCAACTTTTCAGCACTCCTCCTGCCTCTGCCTCCCAAGTGCTGGGATTACAGGTGTGCACCACCATGCCCAGCTAAGAATTTATATTTAGTCAGTCATCTGCTTGTAAACACTTTGGTTTGTATCTGTATGTGTTTTATTAGAATTGGAACTGGAAAGAATCTTAATGTACAGTTTTCTCTTTAAAGCTTAAATCATCCTGTTACTATTCATCCTAACTTCTACTTGGATAGTTCAGTTCTAGAACCCTCCAGAACCTTTCTCTGTGTGGGGAAGGGTCTGATTGTTCATTGTTTTTTCATTCTCTTTAGCTCAGATTGGTCTCCCTGGCTTTTTCTATTGTGGCGGGAGGGATTTGCTGGGGATCGAACTCAGGGCCTTGTGCTTGCTAGGCAAGCACTCTACTACTTGAGCTAGGGTTAGGGTTAGGGTTAAATCCCCAACCCCTCCTTGGCTTTCTTATCTGTATGAACTGACTAAAATAATGCTCTACATAATTAATTGTCCAGAGCTACAGAAATTATTGAATGGGTTACAAAAGAACTGATACAAATTACACTTAATTCCCTTTAAATTTCGGGCTGATTTTTTTATAATGCTTCAAAGAACAACAGAAACCCTGATAATTCTGGGTATCACATCTAGGACTTCGAGATGATGTCCTTTATTAGGTATACTTCTTTTTTTTGCAGCATCTTATCAAAGAGTTTATCTTTCTCAGAAAGCGTTTGAATTTGAATCATCTTTAATCCACAAAATGAAATTAACACCTTTGCCAAAGCCTTTTCAAGGGAATTCTTTGTTTTATTTTGTGTCAAGGTCTTACCGTGTAGTTCAGGCTGGCCTTGAAGTCACTATGTAGCCCAGGATGGCCTTGAACTCACAGTGATCCTCCTGCCTCAGCCTCACAAGTGCTGGGATTGCAGGCATGTGCCACCATTCAAAGGAATTCTTAAAAAATTTGGCATTAATTTGAAGTGTATTGTTTTCTCAAAATTTACTACTTAAAGCTTATTCTCATAAAAAAAGATTTGGTGTCTTCTTAATTCTTGTTTGGAAAAGGAGAGGAGGGGGTTGGGGATTTAGCTTAGTGGTAGAGTGCTTGCCAGCAAGCACAAGGCCCTGAGTTAGTTCCCTGGCACTCAAAAAAATCTTTATCATGCCTTTCTTCTTTCTTTGTGAATAATTAAGAGTTGATTAGATATTAGTAGACATAATACTCTCTAAATTCCTTGGAGAGTTTTTTGTTTGTTTGTTTGTTTTGGTGGGTTTTTCCCCCCCCCCCTTCTTTTGGTTTTTTGAGACATGGTCCTGCTGTGTAGTTCAGCCTGGCCTCAGACCAGCAGGGATCCTCCTATCGCAGCCTCCCAAATTCTAGGATTACAAACGTACACCACCACACCCAGCTAGGGTTTCTTATTTAATATTATTTCCTTTTACAAGTTGAGCATCGCTATCCAAAGTGCTTGGGAGCAGAAATGTTTCAGATTTCAGAGTTTGTTTTTTAATTTTGAAATACTTGCATAGACTATGGGTTGGCGTCCCTAATCTGGAAATATGAAATTCTCCAAAAGTGAAAATTTTTAAGTGTCAGTATGATAAAAAAGTTCAAGATTTCAGACCATTTTGGATTTTGAATTTTCAGATTTGGGATGTACATCCTTGCCTATTTCACTGAGAAACATATGTAGCAGTCTTCTTTTCTGTAGGTAGGAAAATAGTTAAGTGACAATTTTACTTCTGTTTATTTTTTTTATTTTTTATTTTTTTGGTGCTGGGGATTGAACTCAGGGCCTTGTGCTTACAAGGCAGTCACTCTAACCACTGAGCTAAATCCCCAGCCCTTGTTTATATATATATATTTTTTTTTTATCACCTACATGTTCTGTTCTAAATTAGGATTCTTGGGGCTGGGCATTTAGCTCAGTGGTTAGAGTACTTGCCTAGCACGCACAAGGCCCTTAGTTTGATCCCCAGCACCAACCAAAAAAAAAAAAGGATTCTCAAACTACATTTTATGTATTTTTCTAGTGCCTTCAGAATACTATTAGAATCTGATGAAGACAGACTTCTTGTTGTATTTAACCGAGGGTTGATCCTGATGACTGAGGTAAATATTTTATTGCTTTTTACTGTGGCTTTACCTGATTTTAATGTTCTCATCAGGACTTCTTGTTTTATAAATAGTTTGTAGTAGACCGTTTTACACTTGACATGATTTCATTAATTCATACCTTTCCTCTCATCAAGGACACAATTGTTTTCCAAGAGCTGGCTTATTTGACAAAGCACAGAAACCAAAATTAGCATCATCAAAGGATGCCATTGAATCTATTACAAGCAAATAGAAATCTGCAGTATTGCCACAGATTATACAAATGTCTTAATCTTTGTCATTCTCATTGTAATTCTTCAAGTGTGAAATGGTTTTAAAGCTACCAGAGGTACATTGTACCCTTTAGTTTCATAATAGAGATAAAATAGTAAATGCCAAAAGTACTGTAAGAATTAAGACGTAGGGAGCTGTGGATGTAGCTCAGTGGTAGAACACTTGCTGGCGTGTGCAAGGGCCTAGGTTCAATCTTTTTTTTTTTTTTTTTTTTTTAATTTTTATTTTAAACCAAGAGCATGTATTGGTACATTCTACATACATTGGTCTAGGTTCAATCTTTAAAAAAAAAAAAAAGTTTCTTTTTTCAGTTGAAGGTATTATAGAGTGGAAATAGAACATGTTTGAAACTGCTCTTTGAATAATTTGGACCTGGGAAGGTAAGTGGAAGGACATTTAGATAATGAGTTTGTTCCCACTGACTTGAACCACCTATAGTACGTGTATGACTGCCCCATTGGCCCATTGGCAGCTTTTTATTATTTATTAGTACCACTGGTGGTACAAATGGGATCTAATCACTTTTACTGGACGTTTTACTAATTAATAAAAAACCACCAATGGGACGGTCAGGTATGTACCCAACTCGTGGTTCAAACTGCCTGGCAGCAAGACATATAGCCCCCTTGTGAATGTGTTAATGAGCACAGTGGCGGCTATGCCCAGCTACACCCAGCTCCTATCACTGATTTAAAGCAATATTTTTTTTAAGGGGTGGGGATATAGCTCAGTGCTAGAGCATCCCATGATTCATTACCCCAAAGAGAAAACTTCATGACCACAGAGATAAGGAAGTATTCACCCTGTTTGAACAGGTATTTATGTTTGGCTAATATAAAAGTTATGGAGGGGTTGGCTGGGTGTAGTGGTGCACACCTGTAATCCCAGCACTGGGGATGCGGAGGCAGAAGGATCACTGTGAGTTCAAGGCCAGCCTGGACTTCATAGTGAGACCCTTTCTTTAAAAAAAAAAAAAAAAAAAAGTATATGAAGAGTAGTAGAATTTCATTCTTTGATTCAATAGACATTTGAATGTCTACATTATTTAGAGTGCTAACTACTGGTGATAGACAGGACATACATGGTTTCTGTGCTTAATGTTTACATGTTAAGTACTATAGAAGGACATTGTTCACATTCCAGAAAGAACAGCTGTTAACAAGAAATCAACCAATAACAAATGCTGGCAGGGGTGTGGGGACAAGGAACCCTCTTCCACTGTTGGTGGGAATGTAGGCTGGTCTAATCAGTGTGGACATTCCTGAAAAAAAAAACAACTAGAAGTTCCATTTGACCCAGCTATTCCTCTGCTTGGTATCTTCCCAGAAGAATTAAAAACATCATACCACAGTGGTATATGCAACACAATTTGTAATAGCTCAGTCTTGGAAACAACCCAGATGCCCAACAACTAATGAATGGCTAAAGAAGATGTGTTTTTTTTTTTTTTTAACACACTGTAGTACTACTGTGCCATAAAAAGGATAAGCTAGAGTCATTTGTATGTAAATGGATGCACCTTGAGAACATACTCTTAAGTGAAATAAATCAGACACATAAGGACAAAGAGGTGTAATAGATACCATGTAAAAGAAAGATAATATTCAAAAGGGAGGCGTGAGAAAAGAAGGGAAAAAGAAGAGAAAAAAGGGAGGAAAAATGGAAAAATGTAAATAAACCTGCTGTAAATACGGAAAGGGAGGACCAAGATATACCATGTACAGGTACAAATTAACCATGATGAGTGTAATCATTACGTATACAATGTACTGACACGTTTTTGGTAAAAAATTAAAAATTTTTTTTTTAAAGTACATTGTTCATATTATATACTGCCACAGACTCTAACCTCAGAGTTTTGAACTTTGAACTATCAGTAGTGCATAGAATGTGGTGAACTGATGCAAGGTAAGAAATAGAATGCTTCGGGCTGGGGATTTAGCTCAGTGGTTAAAGTGCTTACCTTGCAAGCACAAGGACCTGAGTTCGATCCCCAGCACCAAAAAAAAAAAAAAAAAAAAAAGAAATAGAATGCTTCGTTAGAAAATGAAATAGGAAAAAATTAAGGGTGTAGTTAGGCTAATACAGTTAAGGGAATTAAAAGATAAGCTAGTACAGTTTAAAGAATTGAATTACTACCTGTTGGAGCTCTTTTACCTGATTCAGGCCTGCTATTTTAAGTATGCCTAAAGGCCTTTAACAATCCTTTTTCTATAGACGCTCTGGAAAGTTAAAGCAGGTACCTGTTAATCCCTAATCTGTTGTTGCCTATTGTTTTGTACTTTGTAAAGTTAGTCTTAGAACAGTGTTTTTAAAAAATGTGATTAAACAGATTAATTTTTGAGACTAAAATACACAAAATGTCAGAGCTTTGAAGGTGAGGACTGTATTGGGGGTGGTGTGCTGGGGATCAAACTCACGGCCTTGCTCTTGCTAGACAAGTGCTCTACCACTGAGCTAAATCCCCAACCCCTTTATTTTATTTTTAAACAACAAAAGACAGTTTACCTGGGGAGAAAAGATGGAAAAGAAAGAGGATAGACAGCTAATGTGAGGTGGTAGGGGGCTTCAGAGGTGAGAGCCCCAGGACTGAATGTTTTTAAAGAACTGCATGTGCAAATACGAGTTTGAATAGAAAGCAGATGTTTGTCTGGCACACACATAATCTAAGTCTGAAACATCTGTCGGAGAGGATGAGCACATCCATAATAAAGTTCCTTCCTCAGCAGTGGTATACACGCATGTGATAATAAAGTAAAAATGAAATTAAGTTTTCAATTTTTTTTTTAATCACTTGTAGTCTTTCAACACATTGCACATGATGTATCATGAAGCTACAGCTTGCCATGTGACTGGAGACTTAGTAGAACTTCTGTCAATATTCCTTTCGGTTTTAAAGTCTACACGCCCATATCTTCAGAGAAAAGGTTTGGTTTTTCCTACATCTATTTTTGTTGGTGCTACTATTAGTGCTAAGATTTTTAAATCACAGGCTCAAAGAAATTCTTTCTACGTTTGGTTTATATACAGAAGATGAGTCCTAAGCTAGCTAATTATCAGGAGATGTCCATTATGACCCTCCTCCTACACAAAGCTGGAATGTTCCTGTTTTCTTTATGCTTGCCTGAAAAACAGGAAAACATGTTATAAATGTCAAGAATTTGGAGATTGGGAAACATTTCCAAGCATAATAACAGGTATATTTTGTGAAGATTCTCCAGCTAAAAACCTCCATGGCTCAGAGTAGATCATTTCTTCAAGAGAAAGAAATATAAAATAACTCTTATGTCCCTATAAGATAGTGTGAACAGTGAACTCATGTATATTACTAGTAAGTGGGACATCTTCATCACTTAATATGTACTTTACAGAATCTAGCCAGTTTACCGGGAGTAGTAGCCATGTCATGAAACTAACCACTTAGCATTCACCAAACATGTTTTCATGTAATTGGAATTTTTAGTGTTAGCATTTTGTAGTTTATAGGAGGAAAAAAAAATTGTGATCTCTTAAAAGCATATTTATGTATGCTTTTGTATTTGCAGATGTGAAACAAGCATTAATCCAGTGGCAGGAGCGAATTGAATTTGCCCATAAACTGTTAACTCTTCTTAATTCCTATAGCCCTCCAGAACTAAGAAATGCCTGTATAGGTAAGTTACTTGAAAAATACACCTATGTTCAAGAAAAAAAAAAAACCTAGTGGAAAAACATTTTGTGAGGTTGTTTTGTTTGAAATGTGATGTTAGGTTTGTAGAGTTTAGAAAACATTTTACACTTTTATGTGTAACTCACACTGGCTACCAGATTCTAAGAAAATCAAGTTTTGTTGCTTAACTTGCTCGTACTTACCGTGTGATCATGGGCAGGTTACTCAGTGCATTTGACCTTCAGTTACCTGTATGTTTCTTGCAGCTCTAAAATCTTCTGATCCTAAGCAGGGCAGAATCATGTAGATGTTTACAGGTAGACTTGACATTGTAAGGTTTGGGATAGTTATTATATTTCGAGTTCTTTTCCTAAAGATACTCCTTAAGATCTGTTCTCAGGCTCTGAGTATTTCACTTTATTATTGATTATATATTTATAATGAAATGAAAATTTGTGCCTGTTATAAGATACTCCATTATAAATTTAGAGTGAATTTTTTACCTTAAAGTGATGATCTTTAAAAACTATAGCTGTTCATCGAAAATGTACCATTAAAATATAATTTTAAAAAACTATAGCTATGTATTTATAATTTCTCAAAATAGCATGAATAACTCTGGCTGTCTTACGTGAGCAGTCTTGATGGCCTGTACAATGACTGACCTAATTTTTTTGTTCTCCAGTAAGAGGAGCACATAGCAATAATTAATCTCTGTTAACCACACACTTTGCCAGTAGCCTGTTGTCATGAGCTTTATTCCTGTGTGATTAGAGTGTGAGAATTGGTCCTGCCAACATCATAAAACTTTAATAGTAAAATACAAGGTTATTGATTATCACTTAGAGCCAAAGAGTTTGAACTGTAGGGCCTAGTTATTGTAGTTGATTTTATAAAGACACATACTCAATGTGCATTAAATGTTTCTCTCACTGTACTTCTCCATGAAGCTTTTCTTGTTGAAATAAAATACTAATAAACAGTGTTTTCAACCCACCCCTACCAGTTTGAACTACTGGTGGTATATGCATGACTGTCCCACACTGCCTGACAGGACATCCATGCATGTACCACTGGTGGTTCAGAGCCACCCAGCAGCAAGACATAGAAATTACAGCCACATCATGAACGTGTCAAACTTTTCTTCTTAAATGAAGGTCCTGTTTGGGACTAGTAACTCCTGATCAAGGTTTTGATTAATATCAGACAGAATTTCTCTGTATCAGGAGATGAGACAGTTTTCACTATTGCCATGCTGCAGCCCCCATCAGGATTGTGAGTTTGAAGGCTGCAGATAGATATAACTCCAGTGCTTTAATACCCAAATTGTGTTTTAATTTTCAGATGTCCTCAAGGAACTTGTGCTTCTGAGTCCCCATGATTTTCTTCATACTCTGGTTCCATTTCTGCAACATAACCATTGTACTTACCATCACAGTAATATACCAAGTACGTATTCATCTAGCACAATACTTGAATATGGTTGGCATTTAATCATTCTGCGCACTGAAGTTGGAGATTTATTTTTTCCCATTTATTCTTATTGTACACTTTTAATGTCTTAGTGTCTCTTGGACCTTATTTCCCTTGTCGAGAAAATATCAAGCTAATAGGAGGGAAAAGCAATATTCGGCCTCCGCGCCCAGAACTCAATATGTGCCTCTTGCCCACAATGGTGGAAACCAGTAAGGTATGTTGGGATGCCAGGAAAATCATGTTTCTGTAGCACAAAGTAATTTGAAATTTCCCCCCTGGCAGTTATGAGTATATTAGGTTTAAATGACCATTTTGTAGATCCTACGAAGATTTGACTCATTTGGACTTTTTTCCTTTTAGTGCGCTGAAATGTTGGTTAAATATTTGCAAAATCAGCAGTAAGCACAAATAGTAAGGTTTTTTTCCCCTCAAAAAGTAGCTTAATAGTAAGCCTGAGTATTTGTCACTAGGTTAAATTATAACTGGGTTTATATGTCTAAATCTGAAAAGTTAGGTAATTACTATTTTAAATTTTGACCATATAATCAAGACTTCTTTTTCTGCCCTTACACCATATTCTTCCTGACCTACGTATATCATTGATTGACAGATTTATCATTATTTTTAGTCTGGTTTCTGTTCTTTCAATGCTTATTCTAAAATAATGCTGATTCTAAACACTGTGCCAAGGCACATTGACATAGGACAATTATCTTAGTTACAACATCCTTTTTAAAACAATTTTTCCCCTTTATCTTTCTTCACCAACACTTCATTCACACCCTGTTTTGCCCACTATCTTTGGATTTTAAGTATATTTGAGAGATTATCAAAGATAAAATATTAAAAACAAATAATACTGTAATTACCCTTACAGAAATAACCAGATCTCTTTGAAAAATCAAATTTAATATTTAATTCATTCTTGATAAGATGTCTGTAGAACTAAAGTGTCACACGTTAAAATCCTACAGTACTTTTATTAAAGTATAATGGGTAATTTTAATTGATAAATTTGCACACTGAAAATAAACTTATGACAATTAAGATCTTAACATTACTAGAAATTTGGAATTTAAAACTAGGTTCTTATAGAATTTAAAGATTTAATCAGCTTTTTAGTTAAGCTTATTACATTTGCACAAAATATGCTCTTTATTATACAATTTAAGTGCAACCATTTTATCATCTTTAACCTTCAGGGCAAAGATGACGTTTATGATCGTATGCTGCTAGACTACTTCTTTTCTTATCATCAATTCATCCATCTATTATGCCGAGTTGCAATCAACTGTGAAAAATTTACTGAAACATTAGTTAAGCTGAGTAAGTATAAAAGATGAGCAGTAAATTCCACTGAATTATTTTAAGCCCCTAGCCATTCAGGAAGGGGAGAGAAAATATGAGACAATCCTTTTTTTTTTTTTTTTTAATGAATGTTTAAAAATATTAATTAATTAGTATTCTTGGGAACATTTTAATTTTTATTAAGAAAACACCAACTTACTGGTTTCCATTGAATAGTTCTGCCCAGAGTTTCAGCTGGCCTATAAAGAGTGTGGAGTAGGGCTGATCTCTTTTGTACATAGAAGCCCAAATACTCCACCATCTTCCCAGCAGAATTTCAAAACAAAAAACTGCTCTGCCAGGGAGACAGGCTTAGAGATGGACTTCCCTAGCTATGATCTTGAGGATGAGATGATATCTGTCTATAGTGCCAGCTGTGCTTTGGAGCTGGCAATGCCAGGAGCAAGCTGAGTGGGCTCACTTGCGTGAAGCAGAGGTGCATATATGAGTAATTAGGAGGTAAGTCTCATAAAATAGGTGAGTGAGGAAAAATTTGAAAGGGGGAATATGAGCAATAGAAAATAAAACCATCAGTGAACTATGTAGAGGGAGGAAATTCTCATATTTTTTAATACTACTGTTGTCTCTCCAAGGATGTGCCTGAGAGCTGTTAGAGAACTGTTCCTTTGAGTGACTTTCCTCTACCTGATAAGTCTTTAGAAGACATATAGCTTTCCTCTATATGTCCTTTATTTTAGGCCCCAGTGACCCAGGGCTCCGTGTGTCCTGCCTCTTAACTTCACTAGGATCCTCTTCGGTGTTCTGTAGTTTTATTTTAGAGGATAGGAGATAAAATATTTGTGGAACTATTACCTAGATCAAGAAATAGAATGTTACTGTACTCTAGAAGTCCCCCTTACACTTCATCTCAATTCCACCTCCCTTCTTCCTATGGAAAAGATTTGATCCATTCCAGGTAGGGCAAAAAGATGTGATCCTATCTTAGCTTTCATTATCCAAGAAGAAGGAAGTGATACAGCTGTCAGGGATAATTCCTCTTCAGAAAAAAACATCTTATTGGTAAGTGATTAGAGTATATTCAGATTTGAAGGGTTGTTCCTTCAACCTGTTATCTTTAGTTGGTTTTATAATATATATGTAGCTGAAATGCCAAGATGTGAAATGTAAAGATATCCTCAAATTGAATATTTCTGGATTATGCACCTGGGTTGTTGCAGTTGGTAAAAGGCTAAAACCTAGCAGTGGCAGTAATCAGGTATGAAAAGATAACTCCTGAGTTAGTAGTACAGATAAAGAGGGGAACTTAGAAAGTTGCTGATCTTTGGGAAAATTCCTGGTAAACTGTTCATATAATTTATCACAAGACTTACGTTCTAGCTATTTGAACAGCTTTGACCAAATAATGAATGTTTCACCTTTTTTTGGGACTATAATTTGTCGACCCAAATGCATACTTTCAGGGAAGTTAAAAATGAAAGGGGAGAAGGGGGGAGGGATGGACACATGCCTGATCATCACATATGCTGAATCAAATCATATTTTATATTCATATCACTCATATAACCATGAAGCATTATTGATGCTGCCTTACAGTGTTTAGTTGCAAGTATTAGCACTATTTTATGGAACTTTCTACAAGGATGAACATATTCTCTAATTGCAGTATTATGTATGAGAGCTACTAGCCACATGTGAGTGTTGAGAACTTGAAATGTGACTAAGGAACTAAATTTTTATCTTAATTACAGCCAAGTTTACTTCAGCTAGCAAGATGTGACTGGTGGCACAGTACTAAATATAAACCAAAACCTTCACAAACTGAGCAGGAAACAAGGTTTTCCTTGGTTACCTGTTAGTTAATGCAGAAAATTGGATATTTTCTTAGATGTGAATTTAGACAAAGATGTAAAAGCAGTGCCATCCTTATGCCCTTCTATAAATGGAGAGGTTGTGTCCTAGTGTTTGACATTAACTCCTTCTTCTAGCTAAAATGGTGATTTCCCAGGAGAGGCATCTAAGAACAGGCTTGAGAAAACAAAAGCCCACATGAATGACTGCAATGTTGAACACAGTACTTACAGACTTTTAATTTGTATAATTCCTTCAAGAAATTATATTTTAAAATTATATTTAGCAACACGCAGAGTAAGTTTAAGTAGGTTATATTCTCATTCACTTAAATCTTGAGTTTTTAATAGTCCAAAGGCCAGAATATTAAAATATTGTGACCATAGGCAAGATTGTCTCAAAACTTGTATTACAAGTGATTTCTAGTTTTGAGGAAAGGTCTTTTTGGTAATTCTTATGTGTTATTGAACAGATTTTAAGATTTATTAGGAGATAAAAGGGAATATGTAATTCAATAAATATGGATTAGAATTGCAGAGGAAAGTAGGGTTGCAGGTACTAAATAGTACACAAAAAGGGAATGTTTTTAAGGTGAGGACAGTTAGGGAAAAGAATACCAGAGACAGAAGTGGGGAGAGAATTCAGGGAGAGTGAGTGAAGCTGCTAACTACCATCAGAAAGCACCATGTGTACAGAGCCACAGTATTTTGATATTTAAAAAGAACAGAGGTCAGAAAATTTCTGAAAAATAAGAGCACTAATACTGTTGATTTTTTAAAATACTTAAGAGTCTCTTTTTTTTTTTTTTTTTTTGGTGTTTTGAGACAGGGTCTCACTATGTAGCCCAGGCTGGCCTTGAACTCAGAGTGATCCTCCTGCCTCAGCCTCCCAGGTGCTGGGATTACAGGCGTGTGCCACCATGCCGGGGTCATTTTTTAGCGTTCAATACATACATGCATATACACAGTGCACAGTTCAATATTATAAAGATACATATCAAAATATCACAGACCTGTCCCCTACCACCTTTATTGATCTTTTCAGTTCCTCTTTACAAATACAGTGGTACCTCAGTTCATGAATTCAATTCTGTCCACTATTCTAGTCCCAGACGGAACTGCATGAGAACTGAATCAAATTTCCCCATAAGGTCAACATTGACTTTAACTGTTAAATTTGATTTGGTTCTGGTCCAATTCAGTTTGTAACCAGAATCGTGGAAAGAATCAAGTTCGTGAACTGAGGTACCACTGCACGTATATTTTACCCTTTTGTTAACAAAAGTAAACTATAATGATTAAAACCACTGAACAGTAAAAAAACAGCCCCAACAAATACAAGGATTTGGTAGATTAAATAAAGATGACATCAAGTTAGTTCACTTGGCTGGGGGGCAAATGTGTAATACTTAGTTTAGTCCTTAGACCAAAATAAATTCCAAGAGGATTTAATATTTAATTGAAAAAAATCTTTGAAATAATAACATGAGATCATGTGGATAACATCTTGAGATCTGAAAGATCAGGATACAAAACCCAGAAACAATAAAAGAAGAAATTGAAAAATTGGTCTACATAAAGATCGACACTACTATATGGGTTTTTTAAAATGCCGTAAGTTGAATTAGAACACAGACTAGCTAATGGAAATGTATTTTCATTCTTAGATAAATGAGAGCTGTGTTGTAACTTAGTGGTGGCAAGCTTACCTAGCATATGTGAGGCCCTGGGTTCAATTGCTAGTATCACACATCCACACACACACGTCATGGCCAACACTGCCAGTATGTGAAATTTTTAGGATTTGGTAAGATGGTGAAAAAATTTCTCAAGGTCCACAAAAGATATGAATAGGCAGTTCACCTGCATACACAGAAACGGAAATGAGATGATGTTTAGGTGTGGTGCTCATAAAGTGTTTGGGGAACGAAGACAGCATAGCTCAACTGTCTCCAACCAGTGGGGGCAGGGTACAACACATTGAGGTGTCTGTTTTCACTTGTTTGGAGGCTTAAGAACTAAAACAGCCCACATGTGCACCAATAGGGACATATAGACTTTAAAGTGAATTAAGACAGCAATGTTCTTGAATTACAGAGAAAAAAATTTTAAATGGGCTGAGAGTATAGCTGGATTATAAGCAAGGCCCTATCATACCGGTTCAATCCCCAGAACCACAAAAAATAATTTCATCATAAAGGGAAACTATGCAGAATTGTAACCTCATTCTTATAAACTGGAGGGGGGGTGCCCTTAATACAGGCACCTCCACCAAATAGAATAATAATTGAAAGTTTAAATTATTTGTAACAATCATACATTGGCTCTGTAATTTGAAAAAAATTTTTTGTGAATATAGGAAACTGGTACTATAAGACACTGTAAGCATACCATTTTTTAGGTCCCATCGTTCACAAGCAAAATGAACAGTGGGATGTTCAAATGAAATAAATCCTAACATTTCATCATTAAGGAATTTTCATTTTCAGGGACAAAACAAGGGTCTCTTACTCTTAAGTATTTTGCATTGTTTTTGAGAATTTCCTTAACAATGAAAGTGAACATTTTTTGCAAGTAACATACCTAAAAAGTCTAAAACCTTCATAACTTATGGAATTAAAAATTTATTATACCGGGGCTGGGGATAAGGCCCTGAGTTCGATCCCTGGCACCACAAAAAAAAAAAAAAAAAGTGCAAAAATTTATTATACTAAAGGCCCTGAGTGTGATCCCCAGCACCAAAAAAAAAAATAATAATTTTTTTATTATAAAGGGCCGAAAGAAATAGATGAAAAATTCTTATAGAAAAAAAAAAAGGAAAAATTTTATAGAAAGCACAGCCGGATGTGGTGACACATGCCTATAATCCAGCACTCTGGAAGCCGAGACAGGAGGATTGTTGTAAATTTGGGGCCAGCCAGAACTACATGGCAAAACCTAGTCTCAAAAAAAAAAAAACAGCCCCGGGGCTGGGGGACTGCACCTGAACAGCTCCAGCCAGAACTTCTCTTGGGTATTGACTGCAGAAATAGCTGCTTAGCCGTTTTCCAAAAGGCTTCTCTAGATGCTGGAGTGTGTCTCGGACCATCCAGGTATGCAGTGCAGTTAGAAGCTGGCTCTCCCTCCCAACCCCCCCAGCACATCCATTCATGCCAGCTATTGGGCGTTAACCACGTTTCAGAGACTTACTGGTCTTTGTAATTCCAGAGTTGGCGGCCAGAGGAGGAAGTGGCTTGGAAGTGGCTTAGGTATCTCAGTGTTTTGCACTGAGGACCATCAGATTTGGGGGTTGGTCTTTTGTTTTGTTTTTGCTTTTGTTTGATACAGGATCTCAGTGTGTATGTAGTTCAGAGTGGCCTTTGAACTATGTAGCCCAGGCTGGCCTCAGATTCGTGGTGACCGTCTTGCCTCAGCCTCCCAAGGGCTGGGATTATAGTCATGAGCTGCTACACAGGGCTGTGTTTTTCCAGTAAACTACAAGGAAGCCAGATAAACACCTGTAGGTTGAATAGTGGGTATGAATTCAGAACAAGGGGAGTTAGATCACATATGTGGTATGTTTGGCTTAGGGTGTCTTTATGATTCATTCTCAGATTAAAGCATTAGTCTGAGCTTTCGTCTATTAGCTAAGGACACCACTTCCTCTGGATAATGCATGGAAGAGATGAATACTCCTGTAGAAAACGACTCAGATCGTAACTCAGATACGAGAAATCTTAACTGGTAAATATACATAGGAAATATTTTAGCCTCACAGGAAACATGGAAGTACAAAATACTCTATAAAACCATTTTACCTACAGCAGCAATGTTTGAAAGATGTTTCTCTTAATGACACACCACCCAGCAGCTTCTACTAGTGAAGACAGGATGCATTTAGAGTAGTTCTTGATTAGCTTCTTCTGGGGTGGAGATGGGGCAGGATATGGATCTTACTGAAGGTACCTTAAATCACAGGATACAGAAGGATAAATGGCACAGAACCCAGTGTTTTAGACATGCCCATCCTATTTACTGAGGCAGGCTAGGTATGTACCTGAAAACCTTGGTGATTGTGTCTTCCTGTGCTTTGCACTCGTGAGAAATCTACAAATGGTACTGGAGGAGAAATGTGGACAGCACTGGCTTCTAACTTGGGTCATAGAGCCAGGAGACTTGTCCCCAGTGAAGATGCTAGAAAAAACCTGGAGCCCTGATGCTCTGAAGGGAGAGCTTGTGTTCCTGAGGAGATGAGCTTGAGAGTACAGAGGCAGGACTTTGAAAGAGGTGTTACAAGCTCCCCGTGGGTGGCACAGTGTTTTCCAGAGTGTATCACATAAGTTGGTCCAGGAAATAAAATTCTCAGTATGTATGTATATATATATATATATATATAATCCTTAACTGTGTTACAACCTAGTACATCAGATTTTCTGGATGTTGCATTGCCTAAGATAAGGCTAATGTGGGATTAGCCAAAATGCATCTAAAGAAAAGTATTAAGTAAACAGTAGTGCAGGTGACAGGCAGATGTGAAGATCATGCACATGATACATGAAGATTGGATAAACGTTTATTATTGGACAGATTATAAGCTTTAGAACTAGATAAGTCTGGGATAGAATCTTAACTATATCACTCACTGGTACTGGCATTGGGGGATGGAAGCCAGACAGATTAGCTCTTTGCTTAATTTCCTCATTCAAACAAATGAAACAATTGAGGATAAAATATTACCTCCCAAAGTTGATGAGAAAATTAAATGTAATTATCTAACATACCTAGCACAATAAAAGAGATGCCGTATTAGAATACCACTTGTAAATGTTTCAGATCATAAAAGGCCCTTGTGGTTTTTGTTTGTTACAGTAGTACTATCTTTTTGGTAGTTTGTTTCACTTTGGAAAATAATTGGGGAGAAAAGAAAGGCCGGGAAAACTTACAGTATACAGTCTTTCCCCCAAGAGGATTTATGTCAGTAGAGACTCTGACTCAGAGATTGGCAGATTCTGCAAAGAGCTAGACACTAAATACTGTAGACTTTGCAGGCCATGTGTAGTCTCTGTCCCTTATTGTTTGGCTCTTTTTTCCTTCCAAACCTTAAAAAGTTTAAACTTCTTAGCTCACAGGGCCATACGGAAACAGGCTGTGAATCAGAGTTGGCCCCAGAGCAATAGTCTGTCAGCACCACCACCACCCCTATTTTATGGATAGTTACAATAGAGAAACATGGGCACATAGAAATTCTTCCCTGTAGCCACTAGTTTGATAGTACACGTTTGCTTTTGTGTAGTGAATGTTAAGGTGGGTAAATCTCAAACTGATTAGCACGAAGGGGAGAAAGAATTTCCTTGAGTCATTACAAAAGGACTAATCTGGACAGAAAAATAAATGAGTAGGTTTACCCACAAAAGGGATCCAAAGTTTCCTTGGTAAGTTGAGTGACTAATGTGGTTTACTTCTGTAGGTTTTTTCAAAATTCTTGGTTTAACCCGGAGGTTGGCAAACTATAACTCACCTGCTACCTGTTTTTTATATAACCAGCAGCTGGCTGCCTGCTAGTTGAGAATAGATTTTTGTTTTGTTTTGCAGTGCTGGGGATTGAACCCAGGACCCTCACACTGAGCTACATCCCCAGCCCTTTTTTATTTTGACAGGTCTCACCAGATTGCTAAGTTGTCCAGACTGGGCTTGGAACTTGTGGTCCTCCTGCCTCAGCCTCTACAGGCATGCACCACCATACCCAGCTTGTGTTTTTAAATGGTTAAGAAAAGCTAACATTCAGAATATTTTGTGACGCATAAAATGATGAGATTCACATTTCATAATACTATTTGAAGACAGCCACAGATATTCATTTAGTGTCTGCTGTGCTGCTTTCACACTACCTTGACAGAGTTGAGGAGCTCCAGCTTCTCTTTCATACAAATACAGAACCTGGCATACTCTTGGCCTCTGTAAGTTTGCCAACTCCTGGTCTGACCCATACTTTTCGCTCAGCTGGAGGAGGATGGCTTGTATTATATTTTTTCCTCCATGATTACACTTTCCCAAGGGGTGGAGAAATGGAGATACATTTAGGGTTGTAGGATTGAAACATCAATAGAGAGCAAAGTAGAGGGTAGGAGGAACAAATCCCATAGATCTATATATTTGGTATCTGAAATAGAGAAGAAAGGGTTAAAATCACAGTGCTTCCAGGGCTCGGGATGCAGCGCAATTGCAGAGCACTTGCCTAGTGTGTGTACAAGGCCCCAGATTTGATCCCCAGCACTACCAAAAAAAGATGAAGTTCCAAATAAGTCTCCGACATTGCCAAATGTAGCCCACCCAAAAGGTCCTGGGGACAAGAGAAGAAACTGGTAGATTCAGAACAGCATTGACTTCAATGTACCAAAAAGAGTGCTCCCTGTCTTTGGAGAAATACCTCCTGTTTGATCTCGCCCCCTTTCCACCCAGTTATTCCTTGAAGATTTTCTAACAGAGAGCTTTGAAGCCACCTGCAATAATTTTAATTTTCCCAAATAAAGTTCTATACTCAAAAAGAGAGTTGGTTTAATTTGCCTCAGATCTTTCTGGGAATGAGGAGGGGGTAAAGTAATTGCATTCTAAATTACTTCACTGGTTAAAATATTGGGATGAATTCTTACCTGTAAGTAGTTTATGCATCTCTAAACATGGGAAATACGCATAGTTTTAACCAGAAATAGCAATAATGTATAATATGCAGTTTGGTGCCTCAGTAGTATAATTTATAATTTATTGTGATTTCTTTTCAAATATTAGGTGTCCTAGTTGCCTATGAAGGCTTGCCACTTCATCTCGCACTGTTCCCCAAACTTTGGACTGAACTATGCCAGACTCAGGTAAATCAAATGAATTTTAGATGATTTGGTCTTTAATCTCATCTGTCCAAGTAGTAAAGAATTTTAGGAATAAAGAGTTGAAAACTGGATGGAAATTGGGTATACAGTTTATGGAAATATTAGCTATTAAACATTGAGCTTCTAGTTTCCCTTTTAGGTTTTTCTTTATATTTCTATCACAGAGGATATTTCAAATAAGTTTTTTATAGATTTCTGTGCCATAGGTCAGTACCAACATTATGGGGGGAGAAGTCCAAACCAGGAAGATACTGGGGAAAAGCCACTTCTGCCTCTCACCTCTCCTTCCCCTCTCCAAGTTGTCCTTTAACTCTTCCTTGTCTGTAGTTTTTTAGGGCTCTGTGCATTTTTCTTATCAGTAGTCTTAGAACAGGAAAGACTGCTTGCTCTTCCTACCTCAGTATGTAAGGGCCAACTCCTTAGAATAAATTGGGCATATAAATAATGCTTGTTAAATAGTAGAGGGAGAAGGGAAGGAGAGTATTGGTCCTTTTGCTTAGTCCTTGGATCTGGCCTAAAGGATCGCCAATCAAACCTTTAAAACCTAAAGGAAAAAAAAATACATTGGTTCTGCCTGGTTGCATCTGCCGTGTACTAGAGAAAGAGATGAGTTCATGAACCATCCTTGGGCACAAACCTTTTCACACATTATAATTTCTGAAATACTTGAGTCTGGTTTAGTCTGTTACCAAGCAGTAGAGAGCTCTGTATATTGTTTTTCACACTGCAGTCTAATGGTTGTGTCCTTTTCACAAATTGTAATACCTTATACAGACTCATCTCTGTTCCCTGAAGAAATGTTACTTTATGTTAGGAATCTCTGAAAGCATTGCTTTCATTAACTCACATGATTTAGCACATAATAGGCATTCAGAAAATGACTTACTGGTTGATTTTTTTTAAGCTAATGGTCCATTCAGTAAATTGGGTCTGCTTCCCCCTTGGCTGCTGCTGTTGGTCTTTTTATAGACAAAAAAACACTAAGGATCTGAAGACTTAGGTTCTGGTTGTACTGTACTTTTAAATTCTCCAGTGACCTTCAGTCATTTACTTAAACAGAGATGCTCACTCTAACGAAATAGCATACTAATAGACACATTTGTATACAGTATATGCTAAAATGACCCCATTTTTTCAGGTTTTTTTCCATATAAATTAGTAATCCATGATTAAAGCACAAGTAGAAATCTAGGGAGTACAGTATATGTAAAGACATACTACTTGTGTTTAAGAGCCATGACCATTTGAAAATAGGAAAACCAAATTTTAGTAAAATTTCTATGTGTTGGGACCTACTGATTCCATAGGATAGGAAAAGAGGTTGCGATTTACTTTTTAATTTCTTATGGAGGATAGGGTGTTTACCAAACAAATTAATTTGCTGATGTTTAGCCCATTTTAGAGACTATATACAGTAACCTTGAAATTTGTATGGGGGGAGGGTACTGGGGATCGAACTCTCAGGGCCTTGCACTTGCTAGGCAAGCACTCTACCAGTGAGCTAAATTCCCAACCCTCCAAATGTGTATTTTCTCTGCACATGGTTTGGTTACATGAATTACACATTAATTGGTCCCCTGAAAACATTTTCATCCTATTAGCTTTTTCTGGAGTCCTCATTAACTCTCCATGCTAGGTAACAAAGCTGCATTTCTTTTAAAGTGTATTTGTTCAGTATTGCTCCTCAGTGTCTCCCCTCGGCCCCACCTATACAGTCCAGATTAGAGCTAATGCCGTGTATTGAGTGGCTGTGGGACTTAAAATGACTTCACATGTCCAGTCACAAGTATTTAAGTCCTCCGTCACTTCAGTGCTCACCTGTCAGTGCTGCTTCTCCTCACTACAGTCTGCTATGTCAAAAAACTGCATCAAGCTTTTGTGTGAAGATCCTGTTTTTGCAGAATATATTAAATGTATTCTAATGGATGAAAGAACTTTTCTAAACAACAACATTGTCTACACATTCATGACACATTTTCTTCTAAAGGTATGTAGTACGTCAGAAACTTACATGTGTCCTTTCCAGTTTGTCTTCATTGTGTTGGCCTTTTGGAAATGTCTTTGTAAATCGTCTTTTTCAGGTTCAGAGTCAAGTGTTCTCTGAGGCAAACTGTGCCAACTTGATCAGCACGCTAATCACAAACTTGATCAATCAGTATCAGAATCTACAATCTGATTTCACCAACAGAGTTGAAATCTCCAAAGCAAGTGCATCCTTAAATGGGGTAAGAACTAAGCCAAGAGTAGGTGTGTACTTCAAAACTCTTCTTAAATTAGCTCTGCGTTTTGGGTTGGCCTTCATGAATTTACTGTGCTGCCATTAACTGACTGTTCAAATTCTGGGTCACCTGGTGATGAAAAAACAACTTCCAAAAATGTGTTCCCATGTGTAGCACATACTTTCTATGACCTCAGAAGATAGGAGCCGATGGCACTGGCTATGTTATGGGCAGTGATGTCATTAAGAAAAATTACTTTTATTTCTGCCTGTTTTTTTGAAACATTATTGCCTCTGGGTCCTAAATAACCAAAATAATCAGACTCATGATTGTAAAGGCGGTTAAAACTAGGGAGTTAGTTGCCTTACATGTTTCTGTGACAGCTATATCATAGAATGGAACACCCCAGAAACCTGTGCTGGAGCACACGTTCAGCAACAACTTTTCTAAGTAACAAAATGCTTGTAAGCCAGAACAGATTACAAAGTTATGTGAGGCAGGCCCGAAGTTAGAGAAATTGTGATTTCTGTGTTAATAATATCCAAATTTCTCATGCATTATTCAAAGTTTGATTGTAAAATTTATAAGTCCACCTAAGTTCTATTTTTTTTCCCTTTTTATTTTAATGGTACATTTTAGATGTACATAGTGGTAACATTCATCATAGGGGATTTGTACGTGTACATGATATATTTTGTTTTTTTCTTTTTCAATCTCAAAAAATACTATGGTTGGGCTGGGGATTTAGCTCAGTGATTAGAGTGCTTGCCTTGTAAGTGCAAGGGCGTGAGTTCGATCCCCGGCACCACAAAAAAAAAAAAAAAATACCATGGTTTACTTGACACGGGCATAAAAAATAGTGTTAGTGACTTAGAACTGATGAAATACAATAGTATCCTAACACTGGCTATTTGGTTTTTCTAAAAATGCCAGAGAAACCGAGATGAATTCCTGGGAAAATAAACATCTGCATTGAACTGCAAACAGTTGTGTCAAAATGTTGGCTTAGTATTTGAAATGTTCCTGTCTGGGTTTTTATAGGATCTGAGGGCACTTGCTCTGCTCCTGTCAGTACACACTCCCAAACAATTAAACCCAGCTCTAATCCCAACTCTACAAGAGCTTTTAAGCAAATGTAGGACTTGTCTACAGCAGAGAAACTCACTCCAAGAACAAGAAGCCAAAGAAAGAAAAACTAAAGGTTAGCTTTATGGACTGCTCTCTTCAGGGTTGGGGATGGCAATAATACTCAACTGACTCTGATAGCTTTCTGTTGAACCTCCTGAACATCAGTGCTAAAAACAAAAAATATCTTCCCACAGCCACCCCTCACTGTGATCTTAATGACCCCTTTCTTAAGAGAATTTTCTATTTTGATGGTTTTCTTCACAGATGATGAAGGGGCAACTCCTGTGAAGAGAAGGCGTGTTAGCAGTGACGAGGAGCACACAGTAGATAGCTGCATCAGTGACATGAAGACAGAACCCAGGGAGGTCCTGACCCCAACTAGCACATCAGACAATGAGACAAGAGACTCCTCAATTATCGATCCAGGAACTGAACAAGATCTTCCTTCCCCTGAAAATAGTTCTGTGAAAGAATACAGAATGGAAGTTCCATCTTCGTTTTCAGAAGACATGTCAAGTATCAGGTCACAGCACATAGAGGAACAGCCCAACAATGGTAGATTTGAAGGCTGTAAAGAACTTAAAGATCTCCACTGTTCCAAGGATTCTACCCTGGCCGAGGAAGAATCTGAGTTCCCTTCTACTTCTATCTCTGCAGTTCTGTCTGACTTAGCTGACTTGAGAAGCTGTGATGGCCAAGCTTTGCCTTCCCAGGACCCTGAGGCTGCTTTATCACTCAGTTGTGGCCATTCCAGAGGACTCTTTAGTCACATGCAGCAACATGACATTTTAGATACTCTATGTAGGACCATTGAATCTACAATCCATGTGGTCACAAGGATATCTGGCAAAGGAAACCAAGCTGCTTCTTGACATTAGATGTAGCATGTCTACTTTTAAGTCCCTTCCCCACAAGCTGTTTGTATAAGTTTTGCTTATTTGTTTTTGTGCTTCAGTTTGTCAGTGCTCTCTGCTTGAATGGCAAGATAGATCTATAGGCTTAATTCTTGGTCAGGCAGAATTCCAGATGAAAAAACTTGCATCTTCAGTATACTTTCTAAAGGGCAATCAGATAATGGATGTTTTTATGTAATTAAAAAGAGTTCACTGTAGTGGCTTTCATTTAATATTGCTGTCTGGGAGAAGCAGGGTTTCCCAGCCCTGTACAATGTAATTTAAACTTACAGCATTTTTACTGTGTATAATATGGTGTCCTCTGTGCCAGTTTTGTACCTTAATGAGGCAGATTGCCTCCAATCGCTGTGGTTCTTATTATCAAAATTAAGTTTACTTGTATACGGAACAACCACAAGAAATTTGATTCTGTAAAGAATCCTCTTTAGCTGTGGCCTGGCAGTATATAAATGGTGCTTTATTTAACAGAATACCTGTGGAGGAAATAAAGCACACTTGATGTAAAAATAATTGTTTTATTTTTATTGACATGACTGACTGCTATTCTGTGCACTTAATTAAACTGATTGTGATGACTTTTCATTTGTTTACATATATTGCTTCGGTGATGAGGGAACCACTTATCTATTCTGCTTTACTCATTAGACTTAGTGGCAGTCCAAAAAAGCAACTTACCCGATCTTCTCCAGCACAAAGCATACAACTGTCACAGGGTCAATCAAGGAGGGCAGGGAGAAGTGTTAACAATACAGCCAACCAGCCCACACCAACATGCTTCTGAATGCAACATGCCACTACTTGACTAACAGCTATACACCTTAAAAACACTGAAGTAAAATAAAGGAATAGTGTAACATGCCATTTATTATCTTCTTGAACTTAATATACAGCTGAAAGTGAGCTTGCCAGCACAAGCTTTTAGCTTGAGACGCTTCAACTATTTGCACACAGAGATTCAATCTATTTCCAGAGGAACATGTATGGAAAGTGACGTTAATACCTAATTTTGGGGTGCTTACCACTTTGAACTCGATGCAGAGTCAATGGTTTTAAATTCTGTTCATGGATTTCATCCAATATAAAATAAATTAATTTTTTTTTTTAAGGAAGGATAGAGAAGAAGTAAACATGACACTTCCTGCTACAAAAAGTAATGCCCCTATAAAACCTCTCTCAACCATTTAAGGTGATCAGCTGCAGTAAACCTTTTATTTCTTCAAAATGCTGCTTCTGCCAACAGAATTTCATGTTCTCTTCTTTACAGACAGGAACTCCTTTACAGTCCAATTGTAATTCCGTTTGCCCTAGAGTAGGCACAAAACTCAGTGCCACTGTTGCATAGTGTTCTAGAAGAGAAACAGGAGCCTTATTACTGCATCAGGAAAAGGAAAACTTTACCCATACCAGTTTGTTTTCTGAACATGTATACACAAAGGGCACGTAACATACCTTCTGGCCAGTTCCTACATCTCCATTTCATGACGATCTTTCTATTTGTTAACTGAAAATAAAAGGGGAAATTCCACTGAAAATATTTTCAATTAAAATCCCTAATTTAGAAGATCTAATTAAAGAATTTGAACAGTCTTGCCTTCCAGTTTCCACACCAGCACCACTGATAACCCATTGTCTTTACTGCCAAAATGTCTTATAACAGCATTAATATTCAGTAGAGAAGTAGTGGCAGCCACAGCAGAGCCAATGTCAAGGGTGAGGCACCTGATGTTTGGCAACACAAACCTAATGATTGCAGAGGCAGAACTTCTATGTATATAAAACCTGAAATTCCTAGGAGGAGCTGTGACTTAGACCTGTTTCTAATAAAGTCATAAGCATCTGTACAATTAATGAGAAAGTGAAGGCTTCAACTTTATCATTACTTAGTATACACAGTTCATTTAACAAAAAATTAAAAATGAAAACACACATGACAGTATTCAGTCATAGTGAAATGAGCAATTGGGAAGGGAACATGGATTTCTCTGCTGAACTGTCATTTAAACTCTTTCCAAGGCTTCCAACATGATACAATTTCCTCATATAACCACCACTCCAATATTGTTCTATTGCCCACTAGCTACCATCTCCACACTCAGCCACCACAAGATCCAGAAAGGGATCAACTCGCTGCAATACTCCCTGAACATGTCTACCACCATTTACTTTCAATGATTCATGTCCATGAATTTTCACTTCAGGAGGGTGAGCTTTGCTCATTTTGTCTACTTGGCAGGCTCAGAGCTCCTTTGAATAGATAGTAACATTTAAAAAAATAAGCAACACTTTTAATTTTGCTCTACAACAAACTTTCTAAGTTCAAGATTCTGTGAGCTCAGAACAAGTTAAAAACAGTATAGACAAAGAGTAATACTAACCAAAGGAAGAGCTAAGTGCCAGCTTGGCTTTTTGTTTTTGAGGTACTAGGGACTGAACCCAGGACATTCATACTGGCATTACATCCCCAACCCTTTTTTAAAATGTTGAGGAGGGGGCCTGGCAGCGCGGACCTATGATCCCAGCATTCAGAAGGCTGAGGGAGGATGACTTCAACGAGTTCGAGCCCAGCTGGGACTACACAGTGAGACCCTGTCTCCAAAAAAAAAAAAAAAATTGAGAAGCGGGATCTAAGTTACCCAGGCTGGGCCTGAACTTGCAAATCCTCCAGCCTCAGCCTCCCAGTACTGGTATTACAGGTGTGCACTGTTATGGCCAGCTTCCAGCTTACTACTTTTAACACTGAGATTACTTACCAGTTCTACGTATTCACCAGTGATGGTTCCATCAAACATTTGGAATTTCCCTCCCTTTTCAGCTTCTAATACAGCAGGAGATTTAGAAAATTTTTGCACCAACTAGCCAAGCAAAACACAGTAGACATGTTATTCCAGCACATGCTATTACTACCTTTAGTTTGTGTGGGTATGTAAGTATGTGTGTGCTGGGGATCAAATTCCGAACTTTGCGCATGCTAGGTAAGCCCTAGACTAGGAAACCACTGAGCTACATCTCCAGCCCTGTAAAGGACATAATGTAACAATGTTTTTGTTTGCTTTTACCTTGGACATGTAACTTGTGCTTACACAAAAGCTTTCTCTTCCTAGAGGAAGAAAACTCAGTCAACTAATATATCCCCTAATTGCTGATAGAGTCCCCAGAAGTACCCATCTTTGTTCCCTGGAGTTACTCAGAAGCCACCATCCCAGCTCCTTTCGATCAAAACCAAACTCCAGATGCTGCTCCTGTGGCATGTTTCTCCCATTATCAGTGTGCAGGACACCAGCTCAGGGAGCTACTCACGTCTTTCACAGTGAAGATGTTGTAAAGCTGCTCTACCGTTGTATCAAACAGTTCTGTCAAGTGTAGAGCCACAGTGGGGATCCTTACACCCAACGCCACTGGAGAGGGGGCCTGGATCTCAAGAAGACAGAAGATTCCAGAGGACAGTGAGCATACTGAGAGAGGGTGCTGCTGAGACCTGAGCCTTCTCAGTACAACGTGTCCCAGATTCTACCTACCCCTTCTAGACACAGGAAAGCAACATGAAAACCTTTTTTATTCCTTAGCTCTATCAGTGCAGATCCTCAGGAGCAAAGCTCACTGTTCCTAGCTCTTTTGCTCTGTTCTGTTCCAGGCTGTGGCTAAATTCCCCTAATTCTACATGGACAGGCAAATAAGGCCCAGCGGGATGGGATGAAAGATGCACCACTTAAGGCTAATAGGTACTAATTATACATCCCTGGTACCCAATCCCAACAGGACGTAAAATCTCCCAATCCCAAAGTTATGAAAGGACGTTCTTCCACTGTGGTACATGAGCCTCAGTTACCTGGTTTTATAATCTTGCTACCAAAGAATACTTCTTTCATAGCCATTTTGAATTTAATTCATTATCCCAAAAAAGGCCTATTTATACATTCCCTTCTTTTAGGCTGGGGTTATAGCTCAGTAGTAGAGCACTTGGCTAGCATGCATGAAGCTCTAGGTTTGATCCCCAGAACCCCCCCGAAAGGTCTTATTCTGTAAATTCTACAATGAAGTGTGCAGACCTTGAAGGCTTCCAGGGGATGCAGGGATGGGCTAATGCCTCTCCTCACTATTTTCACAGTTCTACATCATCGAAAGGCTGCACTTCCTTTTCCCTTCCTACACCTTGGCCACCAAAGGTCATACCTGCAAAGTATTTTCACTCAGTTTCCTTTTAACAGTCAATTCCTGGTTTGCCAAAGCTTTCGTTGGTAAAATCATTCCCGTGGTAAATTCTACAAAGAGATGTGGGAAAAGGTTTTTAGAAAGGCCTACTTCACGTTAAGCACAGAGAACAAAGCAAAAAACCCAAAACGGAACATGAAGAAATAAAAGAACTGGTATTAAAATAATTCCTATAGCATTCTGAGGATTTCAAGACCATTCTATATCTTTCCTTACAAAACTAATCCTTTATAAGAATTCCACAGAAACAAAGGCCTTTTATTCTTCTCCTTTTCAAATGCCTCACTTGTATTAAATTCCTAAAAATCAGAAAATTTTTCAAAAGCTCTTTTCCCAATGGCTAAGTTTTATATGACTAGCAGCTCTGTGGGCCTCACCCACTGTCAACACCTGAGACTCTGTCGCCAGCTAACTGCCTCAAGAACATGCTCACAGCACAGTTGCAGGATGGGGAAGGGGACAACCCCAACCGTGTGTGTGTCGACATCTAGATACTCAGTGGGCAGGCCCAAGGGTAAGGTGCAGGATAAGACCCTGCCAGTCATTCTGCCTGGGTGGTAACATCTCTAATTTACAGAGAAGGTAATGACTTTCATTTCCATGCCACACACAGATGATCTGGGAATAGCTCAGCTATAACTATGATACCTACAGTCATTTTCATTCATACGTTCGTTCGTCCAACAAAGATTTATTAAGCACCTACTCTGTGGCGAGGCACAGGCATTGTGCTAGATGCTGGAGATAGAGCAGTGAACAAACAGACACCTTCCATGACCTCACGGAGCTTACGGTCTAGCAGGGCAGACAGACATTGAACAAGGAATTACACAAACCACTGATTAAATGACTTCCATTCCAGAAAACTGCTAATGATGCTGTAGGCAAAACGGTTCATGCTGTGCACGATACTGATGATCACTAAGCACAGCCTTCCCAATGACTAGCTCTCAACATCTGTACTACAACTTGTGCTGCAGTATAAAGGGTATTTCTGGAGCCTAACCTGGGAATCCAGATCTTAGTGCAGAGCATAACTTGGGCAAACAGAAAAGGGACCTTCTGGTTCACAAGGGATGGTGCCTTCTTTACCCGTCTTAAGTGCCTTCAGGTAATCTCCAAGGGCCTCCCTGACCTTGGCGGTGCCTGCAGTTTTCATAAGATCCTTCAGTATTTCTCCATCTCCTTTCTTTTTACTCACGTTCACCTATAAATCAGAAAATACAAACCTAAGAAAAATCTGGTTTAATGCATTACACATTTGGCCATAAGGATGAAAGAACTGTGACGGGGAGGGGAAGAAGTGGCTCTAAGAGACGTGACAGATTTCTTCCTAATGTAGGTCAGAGATGATGAGAGGGCACTGATGGGATGGTGGCCAAATTCTGAATGACTTCACAAGATGTGAATCCCTTAATTTGCACCAAAACTGTGAGCATGCATGAAATGAAGCGCTGATGTGGACCAGGGCTAGAAACCTGCTGTCCAGTACGGCAGCCACCAGACATGTGGCTTCTGAGCACTTGAAATCTGCCTGATGTGAGCCGAGTTGTGTTTTTAAGTAATACACATCAGACTCCAAAGATGTACAAAAAAAGAATGTAAAATACCTTGTGGATAATTTTTATGAGTCACACATTAAGATATTTCTACATACCGGGTTAAATAAAATGCTGTAAAAATTATTTACCTGTTTTTTAATATGGCTACTAAAAAAATTTAAATTGCGTGTGTGGCTTGTATCATGTTCTACAGTGCTGCTCCAGAAGCCCAAAGCATGATGAGTAGGAAAATCAAGTTCCCATATGACCTGGCCTTAGGCAGCCCTCTTGGCAGGGAGGAGAGCTGGGCGAGGGAGAAAATGGAAGAGACAGTGCACGTAGCAGCGGGAAGGAGGCCGAGGAGGAGAACGTCACAGTGTTCGGTGGTGTCCTCGGAGCAAAAGAGAGGCACCAACTTGGAACCACTTCAGGTCACAATGATTCAACTGAGCTGGGCCTAATCCCAGGCCCCATTCAAATCTAGTTTGTTCTGTAAAATGCTACTGATGGAATCTCAAAGACCAGGTTAACTGCTGCTGAAAAGCTGTTTAGTCAACGATACGAATAAAGCAAGTGAAATTACAGCCCCCGAGTACAGCAACTACAGGTCTCAAAGGTAGGTCAGACACCCCACCTTTATGGCTTTCGAGAACCTACAAAAAGGGTGAGTCACAAAACATGCGGCACAGTACGATTTCATTCTCATGTCTCAGGAGGCCTTCATGCTAAATACATCACAAATCAAAGACGACCTTTTGCCTGACGAGGCACCTTAGTTGGTTTGGAAAATACAACTGCTGTACAAATGGTCTCGGCCCAGAACCAAGCTTGCTGCAAGAAGAGCCCACTGACTGACTGTGGTCAGGCACAGGGGCTACACGGGCTCCATCTCCCAGGAGGGACAGTCGAAAGCAAAGCACATTGTTCACGTATGGAAACAACTGTGAGACATAACCAACAAAGAGCACAACCAAAGTGAGAACTGTCACTATTAAAGGGAAACAGGAAATGTACAGGGAAAGAGAAACAAAATCACATTCAGTAAGCCATGCAAGCAGCCCGAGCACTTTACAGTTCACACATTGTCACACTTAACCTGGTGACACCTCTGAATTAACCTCGCTTCACAGATGAGGCAGCTGTGGAGGGGACAGTCACCTGTCCAGACCCCATACCTGGGCCCTGGGGAGTTGGAGCTCCTTCCTTTTGCTACACCACTCAGCTTTTCATACCAGGCTTCCCCGCAGTACAGTGATTCTTCTGGGCAAACAAGCCCCCACAGTCACCGCAATCACCACGTGACAATCAGCCTGAGCAACACTTTTCAAAATTCCTGCCTACATGTGGTTCAGGATTTAGCTCAGTGGCAGGGTGCTTGCCTAGCAAGCACAAGGCCCAAGTTCGGTCCCCAGCACCTACCCACTCCCGCTAAAAATCCCACCTACACCAGAAGCTTGTTGATGAGAGAAAGAAAACTCTTATCAGATACCTCAGTGTCATCTACTTCATTTTCTTCAGAAAGGTTGGGTATTTCAATCAATCCTTTATGCTTTGCACCAGATTCTTTAACTGTACCTAAAAATGAACAAAAATGGTTCTTCAATTTAAAAAAAAAACTGGTTTGTGACAAACTGCCCTGCCTAACTAAGCAGCCTAACTAAACAGGGTCCCACCTCTGCCGCAGGGTTGTGGCCACCTCTGAGGGGAACACCCAAGACGGATGGGACTAGCCAGTGTGGTACAGGGCAGTCAGGGCCAGCAGTCCTAAGTCACTCGGCAGTCCATGTTTTTCTTGCCCCGTGTCAAAGAAGGCTGAGGGGCTCTCCTGGCAGGGACAGAGGGAGAGGTGGACGAAAAGCTCTGATCCTGGAATGCATGTATGGAAAAGTCTGCGATGCAGGGAACTCCATGTAGACTACAGGCACCTGGATTTCTCCCAGGACTACAGCACTGCCGTGTTTGGGACTCGCTGCTAGAAAACAGCACAGAGGCTGGGCAGGCCCTTGCAGCTAGCCTTCTGGCTGTGCCTGGGTCTTTTTTGTTTTAATTTCACATCACTCTGTTGTACCAATCTGGAATAAAAGATTTAGTACAATTAAGATCAAAATGAATACTGGCCTCATGTGACAGGGTCAAGCAACTAAGAACATCATTCAGAAATTAGACAGTGGAAGCTGGATTTAGTGGTTCCAGCCTGTAATCCCAGCACTCGGGAGGCAGAGGCAGAGGCAGAAGGACTGCCATGAGTTCAAGGTCAGTTTGCGCTACATAATAAGTTCAAGCCAGCCTGGGCCACACAGTAAGCCTGTCTCTAAAAACCAAAAAGGAAAAAAAAAAATTAAGAGACTGAGAAACACACTGGGACACGATCTGGAGGCACCTCATGGCCATAATGCATACTGGAAAGGGTTAAAATGCACAGCAGGAAGCATCCACCCTGCCCACACACCCATCATCAAGGAGTTTATCCCCTATGGTTGTCAAGAAAGACTTGTTTTCCAGTGGCGACACTTGGAACTATTTTGGCTGCTTTTTTTGTTTTTTTTGGTTTTTTTTTTTGGTGGGGGGGGCGGGGGGGCGGTGTGAGGTGTTTAAAGGTAAATGTAACACATAAACTTAATCCAGGATTGGTGCCAATCTTCTGGAGCCAGATCCTCTGGAATCAGAGAAGAAACCATTTCTCTTAAACCACTGTGCAGGTTACATTCATCTTCCACTAGAACCACCAGTGCTGCCTACTCAAGGCCCTGACAACGGTAACATACAAGATGGTCCCCTGGTGGACACACAGCACTCTGGCATGACTCCCGCCCTCTCCTCGAGCAAGTCTTAGCAAATGAAGCGCTAGCAAAATCCTCAAAGTTAGCAGCTCTCAGCTCTCTAGGATAAAAGGAGCCCGCCCTTGGCTTGGGCTGGGAGCCCTCGAGGAAAGTGCTACTCTGCTTGGGCTCTCTGAAGGGAGTAGGTAGAGGAGACAAAATGCTGAAGTGAAAATGGGAAAACTCAGTTCTCATCTGCAGCTATGACCCGAGATGTCCACAGATGCGGTCAGTGCAGCATGTGCAGGAAGAATGAGGGGCAGAAGAGTGAGATGGGGGAGGGTGTTCCCTAGGACAGTGCCTGGCCTGCTTGCCTTCTTGGCCTTGTCTGGGATGCCCACAGCTTCCATGGCTTTATGGCACAGTCTGGTCTCTTGTTCTCCACAGCAGGATGGGCGTGACAGGCTTCAAGTTCTCGTCCAACTTATGCCAACAGGAGAACCAACTGGCACGATCAGCTCCTCTTCAGAGAACCCTCTAGAAGTCTAACCATCCTCTGCAGGCTACTGCCAACGGGCTGCCATTCCTGGACCCGGGAACTATGTCCTTATTCCAGAAGGGCAGGATGGGTCTTATCTTGCAAAGAAACTCACTGTTTCTTTGAGCCAAGGGAGAGAAGGGACACAGACCAAGAGGTTTCTCAGCGCCACAGACCCCTGTCCTGGGGGAGGCAGCAGGCAGCCAGACTCCGCTGTGATGCAGCCAGCAGCAGTGACAAAGCAGCAATCGAGAGCAAATTCCAGCTGGAGGGTCCTGCTGCCAGGCAGGGGTGAGAACGCTATTGATGCTTGCTGAACACTTGCCTGGGCTCCAGCCTAGCTCCTACTAGCGAGGCAGCCACAAGGGCAGAGGCCAAGGCCAGTGTACTGGGCTGGGTGCTAAAAGACACTGCAGAAAGGACTCCAGAGATAAGACCGACCTTAACGCGGCATAAACTTCCATAACCTGATCTCTCTCCCTCTCCTGTTCTTCCTCTCCCGTGTCTCTGCATCCTTGGTTATTTCAACAAGTATTTACTGGACTTACCCTGTCTTCCCAGTCAGGAGCTAGGTCCCACACGAGAACTCAGCCGAAAGCTCCAAAACGTAAAAACAACTGAAATGCCAATTCACTGATTAAAGGATAAACAAAATGTGGCACATCCATACAACAGAATATTAATCAGCCATAAGAAGAAACAAAATACTGATACATGCTAAACATGGATAAACCTTGAAGAACATGAAATGAAAGAAGCCAGTCACCAGATACACCATACTATCCTGTAGGAGTCCATCTATGCAACACATCCAGAGGCAAGTCCACATGGACAAAATGTAGATTAATGGCTGCCGAGTGCCTGGAGAAGTGGGAAATGGGGAGTGACTGCTAATGGTACAGGGTTTCTCTCTGGGATGCAAAATGTTCTAAAATTGATTGTGTTGATGGCTGTACAACTGTGAATATGATGAAAAACCACTGAATTATATGGCTTAAAGAGGTGAACAAGGTATATGAATTATAGCTCAATAATTCTGTTACTTTTAAAAAAACTCTCTGCCCTGATGAATAAGGGGGAAAGGGAGGAGGACAAGGACAGGAAAACAATCTGCAGAAAACCATATACAATATACCAAGTACCAATGCTCTGGATAAAAAGGAAGTAGGAAGGGATGGAGCACAATGAAGGGTCAGCTACAGGATGGAGGAGACGGTTTCATGCAGGAAGAAGGAAGCAGGCGGGGTGGCACACGCCTGTAATCCCAGTATTTGGGGGACTGAGGTAGGAGGATCACCATGAGTTCAAGGTCAGCCTGGGCTACACAGCAACACCCTGTCTCAAAAAACAGAAACAAAACAGAACCACCACCAAACAACTGTGAGGCAGCAACAGCTCCAAAGGCTCCAGTTCACAGGTGGTGGAGAAAAGGACCCAGCTGAGAGCACTACGCTCTAAGCAGCCCAAGTGGTGGAAGAAAAGGCAGCTCCCAGAATCAAGCAATGCCAAGTGCATCTGAGTATCAGGAATTACTAATACCAACTCTCAGGCCCATCAGTGCCACATCCATGACAGGAATTCTAAAAATATTCACTGAATCAATGAAATGAATGAATTGACTCTGCCCCAGGCTGCCCGCAGCCCCACCCTTACCCTGAGACCGTTACCTTTCCAGCCCAGCTTGATGTTCCACTCGTAGAAGAAAATCAGCTTTCCTTTGCGGCTGCTGCAGGAAGCCTCACCTTCCACCTGCTTCAGCTCACTGGTCTCACAGCGGCCAGCCTCATTCTCCACCATGATGCCCACCAGGAGCTCTCGGAGCTTCCCTTTAGACCAGCTAGTGGCATCACGCTCTGTCCTGCCAGAGACAGAAAGGCACAATAGTGACTGGCAACTTCAGACCAGCCCACATCAGCCCAAGTCCACCTCCAGGGCCCTGCCACCCTCCCACTTACACATGTGCTCCCCCAACCAGCTTTCCACCAAATACCCTTTAATCCTTCTTCTGGTTCAGTTCCTTAAAACATTAGCATCCACCACGCAAAGTCGGGTTTTGCCTTAAAAACATTGGCTTATTGTGAGGAGGAGGGTCTAGCAACCTCACCCTTGGAGAACGGGCAAAGCCCAGACCATATTTAATGGTAATAATTAAAATAATCTGAAGCAGGACAATAGCAGTTGTCAAGTATTTCAACATATGCATTATCTCATGGAATCTTCCCAAATACTGCAATACTGTATTCCCGTTTGGGGAAACAAAACCAGACAAAACGGGCTGAGGGGATTTAGCGCCCGGACCATGGAGACAGACATACGAAACTATAGCCAAGTCATGGTGCCATCCCCACAGGCTCGGCTCTGCCCTGCGTCCTGCCTCGAAATCCCCTCGTTTCATAAACAGTAACTTTGTATTCAAGACCAATTAAAAAAAAAAAAATACCCTCGCTGGCCTTGAGATGCCCCAGCCCTGGAGGTGCAGAGCATCCTTCTGAGGCTCACGGGGTGCGAGGTGAACAGCACCCTTTGTTCCCGATGAGGTACAAAATGCAAGAGTAACAAGCTCAACCTGGGAGAAAGCAGGGCCGGCGGGAGGCCCCCATCGGGAACAGAGGAGGGAGCCAGACTCCGGCCCTTTCCACTCCACACCTAGAGACGCCCCCCGTGCGCACACGCACCTCCCAGCTCCCCTTTACCTCCCGGGGACATCGAGAGGGCTGGCTTCGGGGTGGGGGTACCTAAGGTCACAGACTGAGGGGTGAAAGGACAGAAGTCTCCCCTGGGGCCCGGCCCAACTTGCAGAGGACCCGAGGCCCAGGGAGCCCGGGCGGGAGGAGCGCCGCCCCCGGCCTCCACCGCGGTGGCCCTCGCGCCCACCCGCCCCGCGCGAACCCGCCCGCCACCGCCGCGAGGCCGGGAAGCTCGGGAAGCCCGCGCCCAGCGGGAGGCAGGAGGGTGGAGGCCGCCGCGCGCGCCCGCCCGCCCGCCGCACCAGTGCCAGTTGTTCACGTTGGTCCCGTCCTCGCGCTCCTCCACGATCCAGCGCGGGTCCCCCTGGCCCCACTTGGCCATGGCTGCGCGAGCGACGCCGCCTCGGCGGGGAACAAGGGCGGCCGGCGGCGAGTCCCGGCCGCGTTTCAGGCCTCCGCGCCCGGTGCGGCGCGCTCGCGGCGCCCAGAAAGTACCAGAACTCCCCGCCCCCGGCTCCGCCCCGCGCCGCGGCGGAGCGCAGGGAGCCGAGCCGGCCGGCCGGCCCGCGGGGTGGGCGGGGCCCGAAGGAGGGGCGTCGCGCCGCTCGCCGAGGCCGCGCCCGCTTTAGGCCCTGGGCCGCCTCGCCGTCGTTCCTAATGTGTGGCAGCGCGGCAGGAAGTGAGGGGTGCGGCGAGCCGGGCCGCGCGGCGGGCAGGAAGCTGCTGTCTGCCGCCTGCCCCGGGGAGCCCTCATCCCCGCTGTACGCGCTCCCGCCGGGCCGGTGCGGGTTTCGGCCGCAAGCTCGCGCGCAGACTGTGCTTCGAGTTCTCTCTTGGGCGTCAAGTGCCAACACCTGACCAAGTAGGACGAGCTACCAAGTGCCAGTTACTTCAGAAATATTTTACATTTTATTCACATCATAATCCGTCAGAGACAACGAAAGATTGTGATTGCGAACTCATGTGATTGCAGCTTGGTGTACTTTATAAGTAATAGATATTCATGATTCCCTTCACGGGTTTTTACCTCTAGCAAAAACTTTTAACCAACTCTTTGGAAAACGTTACAGAAGGTGTGGCTTTATTCAGCAGAGACAATGGGCGGACACGGAAGGCGAGTCCCTGACCGTGCAGTCCCCCTGTGCTGACCGGCCCTGTTCTGTGGTCTGTGCTCGTTTGTGAAATAAACGAGTGAGCGAAGAACGTGTTTTCCTTTCGTTAACTGGAGCTATTACATTCCAACATCTTCCAAAGACTACACCTGTCCTATGTGGCGCTGCTTCACAGTGCTTTGAAACCCGAACAAAATGACATCGCGACTTCCCCTTTCACACTTCACCAGTATGGACCACTGACAGGAAGAGTCAGAAGAACTGATCAGCAATCAGCAGGCACCATTTTCTTGTGGGTTAGCTGCTCACCTGTTAACCGATTCAGAAAGCATATTACTGATAGAACATTACATAGTAAGATCATTTGCATCTAGTGGAAAATAAAACTTACTAAGACACTTAAAGGCAGATGCTATAATCGCTACAGTGTATGTGGACAAAAAGGATAGTTACACAAAAACTGATCACAAAAAATTTCATTAAAATGTACTCTTCCCCTCTCCCCCAGGACCGAGAATTTAACCCAGGCCCTTCAAACTGAGCTACCTCTTCAGTCCTTTTCTTCTCCCCTCCCCATCCCCCCTCCCCTTCCCCTCTCCCCTTCTTCTTCTTCTTTTCTTCTTCTTTTTTTTAGACAGGATTTCATTCATTGCCCTGGCTTGGCTCAAACTTGTTGTCACACTGCCTCGACTTCCCAGAATGCTGGGCTTACAGGCAAGCACCACCACACCTGATTTAGTGTGTACTAATTTTATTAATGTAAATGAAAAAAGGCATTTTATGTAAATGACTGATCAAAAATTAAATTAGGTGAGCACACCTGTAATCCCAGCTATTTAAGCGCTGAGGCAGGAGGTCACAAGTTCAGAGCCAATTCGAGCAATTTATCAAGATGTTGTCTCAAAATTTAAAAAGTAAAAAGGGCTAAGGATCTAGCTCAGTGCTCCCTGGTTCTATGGCCAGCATCACCACCAAAAAAAAAAAAAAAAAAAAAAAAAGAGGCCCAAGAAATTCTAATCAAGAAAGTACTTTCTGCCAGGTGTGGTGTTTTGCGGGCGTGCGGTGTAAATTGGGCAATTGATTGTAGGTGACGTCTTGTTTGCAGTGTATCCAGGGTGATAACACTGACAGGCTTTGAGGCAGGAAATGCAAAATGCTCTGGGTCTGTATTCCCATAACCAGTGTGTGCTGGGTTAAACCCAAGTGGCTTTATCCTGTTCTAACAGCGCTCCACCACACGTTAGAGAGAGCAGCCGCACAGTCTGGGTCCAGGATTTGACTTAAGCAGGGAGCTCACTGGACAGTTACAACTTCGAACTAGTTGCACATCACTACAGACCTGTGAGCAGCTGTAGTTCTGCTTTGGAGGAAGTCGCTGTTCTAATTTCTTATTATCCTCTGCCTGTGCCTCAGTTAAACTGCATTCCTCTTTATCAAGCTACCAATATGCACATCTGCCGGAACACGCTACTACTGTAGCAGAGTGGGCCCTCGAGCTGCCATGTGCGGGTGCCGGCCTGGAGGGACAGCGTTCTTCCTCCTCTTTATCCCTCCGCTGGAGCTGGGCCAGGCACACAGCGGGCACCCGGAAGTCTCTATTTGGATGACTGGAAAAATAAAGGAATGCCTGTCTCTCAAACTTATGTCTTCCAACCTATTAATGGGATGTAAAATCTATTAAGAGGTTATCAGTCTTTTGTTTTCACAGTACTGGGGATTCAACCCAGGGAGACTCTACCACTGGCCCCTACATCACCAGCCCTTTTAAAATTTTCTGTTATTTTTGGCAGGACCAAGAATTAAACCCAGTGGCACCTTATCACTAAGCTACATCTCCAGTGACTCGCCCCCCCCAAGTTTTCTTTTTTTTAAACAGGTTCCCACCTGTAGTTCAGGTTGTCCTGGAACTACATAGCCCAGGCTGGCCTCAAACTCATGATGATCCTCCTGCCTCAGCCTCGTGAGTGCTGGGATTACAGGTGTATGCCACCAAACCCGGCATCAACCATAACTTTTATCTTAGGGTAAAATTGCTGTATTGAGAGCATATTTACTGTACACAAGTTTCTGATTTATTTTGGATGTTGTTATATAACCACAAATCTAGTTCGTATGGTTAAAGGTGCCAGATCAATACCACAGTTTGTCATTTTCTTTTTTTTTTTTTTTCTTTTGGGTGCTGGGGATCAAACTCAGGGCCTTGCGCTTGCTAGGCAGGCACTCTACCACTTAAGCTAAATCCCTAACCCCAGTACAGTTTGTCATTTTCTAGGCTGTGTCTGATACTATTGTTTTGGTGATTGTACTACTTTAGCTAAGGTGACAGAATTGTTCTACTCAGTTCTTCTTTGCATGCCAAGACTGAGATTGGCAGAGGGTCACAGAACTAGGGGCTGGCCAAATAGACACAAACTTCTCAGTCCCAATAAATTGAAGAGGTAAGATCTTGCAACAGACTCAAAATATAAAAACCAGCTACACTCCTAAGATATCTCTGAAGAAGTCATTACCAAAGGGTTCTCAAAACTAACAAAAAAGCTACCTGCCATAGACAATTCATAAGCATCCACCCAGGAACTAAACTAAAGAAGAAAAAATAGACAATGAGAAGACACACAAACAAGATGCAACCCCAGACCTCCAGCTCACCAAAAGCAAACCCAGGGGGCAATGAAGTGGGACAATCTGAAAGCTTCCCACCCAGACTCTTGGAAGCAGTAACTGCAGAAGTAACAAAGCAGATGAGCGAGGCTCTAGAAAACATCAAAACAGAAATCATTTCCAGAATGAAAGACATGATTAGTGACTCTAGAGCAGATAGACATAATTTTTATTTTAATAACATTAGAATACAATTTAAATGATCAGAGTGGTTGTATGTGGTTAAATACTGTTAAATCATTGAGCGTGTGTATGTGTGCTTTTGTCCTGTGGGGCATGATATGTTACGGTTACAGGTTTTTTTTAAGCTTGAAAGCCACTGCTGGTAGCAAACACAAAGTACAGTAGTTTACAACTGACTCTTCATCTGTTTTGCACATCTTATCGTCCCCCATGCCCAGCACTTTGAAGAAACAGTAAATAAATAAATATTTGCGGAATACACTGGCACGTGAGAATGAAAGAAGACATCACTGAAGGGCTATGAAAGGAGACCTGGCCTCAATGGAGAGCAGAATTTCAACAGACGGAGACACAGAAGAGGTCATTCCAGGCTGAAGAAGAGCAGCATCGGTAAAAGTGCAAAGGTTAGGAACAGAACCGGTAGAAAGCAGGATGGCACAAAACAAAACAGGTGAGAAGACATTTAATAACGAGGTAGCATGAGGAGAATGGCAGTGTAGTGTAGCAGCCAGTGTGAACAGCAGAGTAAGTGCACTGACCTGTCTCCCAGAGCAGTTGGCCAGCACCGCAGGGGCCCAGGTATGGCTCCAGCATTTACTGGTTGAGTGACCTTAAGCAAGTTCCTTCACCTTTTTGTACTCCATCATGTATAAATGGGGACAGTGTGACCACCTATCTGAATTAGGATTAGATTCAACTGCTAGGAACTGTGAGAGATCAGAATAGGCCTCCCCAAAATATGAAGGATTGTTAAGCTGAAGACAAGAAGCAGTAGATGCAGGAAAGCTGTCTGCCCTCCATCTTCCTAAAGGCAGGACGTAGATTTACAAAGACAAAAGCTATCGCATTCCCCTTCTATCAGGGAGAACAAAGGTTTACTACTCAAGGCAACCTTGGATTCTTATTAGGTAGAGATGGCTGCAGAGGAACTTTACCGCCCAGGGTTGCTGTGTGATAGGTTCTGGCCAGTAGACCTAAGCAGAAGTGTTGGGATAAGTCTTGCATATTTGGAACATATTTTTCTCTTTCCCTTTTATCTCCTAGCTGGTTGGAATGTGGATGTGGTGGCTGGGACTAGAAAGGCCATGGTGGACCCTGATGGAAAGCGTGCATTGTTGGTATAAGACTAAGGCCCTAATAATTGTGTATCTTACATTCTTGCCACAGTCCACCTGTTTTACATGAAAGGTAAATAAATGACTATGTTGTTTACTAGTTTTATAAACTAGTCTTTATCTACTACATACTGTCTGTGCCTTTCCACAAGTTACTGCCCTTACATAGCAAAATTTTTTGTCTTATCACTTTAAATATTCACTGTTCGAACACAGTCTCTCCAGAACCCAGAATCAAGACACCTGGAAAACAACAGCTTAATGAAAAGAAAAACAAGAGGACATGGAACCAAGAAAGAGCTGACAAGAAAACCAGAAACACGGAAAAACTGGAGAAATGGAAGACAATGCAGAGAAAAGAGAGAAGCGGTGTGGAACACTAACCCCATCTCCCGAGGAGAGGACCTGACTCACAGACACAAGCTAACTCCAGAAAGGATTGGTAGCTCCCGGAAGAAACAACTGATGGGCAGTGCCAGACCCAAGAAAAGTCCATGGTTATTGTAAGCTGCAAATACAGCGTGGGGATTGAGCTGGAGAAGTGCGTGTGCGGTACCCGCCGCATTTGGGAGTGATTAATCAGAAGTCATTCTTGGGAGGGGGTGATTAAGACTGAGCACCCCTGGGAATCAGAAGTCACAGAACAGCCACACTTCACGATTTCTGGGGTCACCCTATGGCACTGTCTAGCTGGGAGATGATCACGAGAGTCAGTTGTGGAGAGGGGCCAGCTGGTTACAGACCTCCTGATAAGTTTCAGCAGCAGGAGCTCCGCTTGGGAAGGACATGGTGGTCCTGCCCTTCGTGGTGAGAAACCAGGCTGATCACATGTGGTTTCTGGAGGAGGCTGGATCCGAAAGTGCTGGCATTGAGTCCAGCAGACTGCTTGGCTCCCTTGCTACCTACTTCTAGCACAAAGCTCAGGGGTCTGTTCACTTTCCTCACCTGCCAGCATGATCGGGAGTATACCTTAGCTTGGGTGTTTGCCACATCCTGGGGTGCATGGACGGAGGGGCCTCTGGAGCAAGGGGGATGCCTCAGAAGCCCACAGATTGGCTAGGTGGAGATAGCAGTGACTTGAGGGGCACAGAAGGGCACGAACTCTAAAAGCCTGTGGAGTTAATACCGCCCTAATTCCCCCTGGGAAAGGCTGGGCAGGACTCAACAGTCACACAAAAAAGTGGGCATGGAAACAAGACAGGCCCTAGTTTTTACTCACTATCCCTCCCCCATATCTAGTGGATTCTAGTTCTACAGACCTTGAAAGAAACTACTCCCACAAATATGGGGAGGAAATTTTTGGACTATCTTTTTGTTTTTTTCTTTGGTTTTTGGATTTTGTTTCCTTTTTTCCTCTGTCTCTCTCCCTTTCTTTTGAGCTTTTTTTTTTTTTCCTTTTCTTCCAGACAAGGTCTTGTTATGTGGTTCAGGCTGTCTTTGGACTCACCATGTAGCTTGGGCTGGCCTTGAACTCACAGTGATCCTCCTGCCTCAGCCTGTAGAGTACTGGGATTACAGGCATTCACCACCATGCCTGGCTTTTTTTATTTGCCTTTTTCTGTTACTTTTACCTAATTCTATTAACTTTCTTTTACTCCTTAGCTTACTTTTCTCTCTGCCTCCTTCTTATCTTTTTAAAAATTTCTTTATCAAATTTTACTCTTTCATTTTCCCTTTCCCCAATACCTCCATTTTCATTATTGTTACCATTAAGCCTTATTCATTTCTAGCTATTTAGTTAACCCAGTGCTGTTATTGCTGAATTCTTTTTTATTAATGGTGATTTAGTTGTTGCATTTAGTAGATATTTACTATATATCCATATTTTCTGTGACTTTATGTCTATATTTTATTACTGTAGATGTCTTTTCTATTGTTAAGGGTGATATAGTTGTAGCTTTTATTGGTTTTTAGGATATGTCAATATCCAGTTTGTCTTTGATTCTATTATCATAGCTGAATTTTTGCTATCGGCTATGGTGGCAAAGTTGTTGCTTTTCATTGGTTTTTACTGTATGCCAATATCAGGTTTATCTCTATGTTATCAACATTACTGCAGTTCATTTTCTTCCCTCTTGGTTGTGTGCAGGATCAAGCCCCCACGAGAAGGCTGGACCCTGAGAAAATCCTCAAATATTATGCTGCGTAGGCTGAAGAGGGGTATAAACACCCAAACATAACCAAACACAAGGACGCATCCCAGGGAGACAGAATCTAACTAAAAAGATATCCATAGTAGTAACAAAATGTTTGAATGGCTCAAAGAAGAATATATCAGCAAATTCATAAGATCCTTATCTAGTTTAAAGATGATTTTATTAAAAAGATTAAGGATTTTACCAAGAAAATATTCATCAAGTTTAGAGAAGAAACAATAAGCTAAATGAGTTAAACAAGACAAGATATGAATAAGCAGTTTGGTGAAGAATTAGAAGTTATGAAAAGCAAGCAAGCAGAAATACAAAATATGAAAATTCAACAGAAAGCATGGGTAGCAGATTGACCAATGTGAAGACAGAGTGTCAGAAATTGAAGACAGTGCTGGGTGTGGTGGCACATGCCTGTAGTCCCAGCACCAGGGAGGTTGAGGCAGAAGGATTGCCATGAGTTCAAGGCCAGCCTGGACTACATAGTGAAACCCTGTCTCAAGAAAAAAAAAAAGAAAGAAAGAAAGAAAGAAAAGGAAAGAAAAGAAAGAAAGAAAGAAAGAAAGGAAGGAAGGAAGGAAGGAAGGAAGGAAGGAAGGAAACTGAAGACAAGGTGGATGTAGTAGATCATAAACTCAATGGTATCAAGGATATAATATTTACTAAAATTACAGCTAAAAACCTTCTAGATCTAGGGAAATAACTCAATATTATTTGAATAGCCATGCCCAGAACAGAACCTCTTTGTCATACATCATAAGATGGGTGTGGTGGTGCATGCCTATAATCCCAGAATTTGTGAGGCAGAGGCAGGAGGATTGCTACGAGTTCGAAACCAGCCTGGGCTACATAGTGAGTTTAAGGCCAGCCTGAAGTACATAATGAGACCTTGTCTCAAAAAAAAAATATCCATGACACATCATAATCAAAATTCCAGAAATTTAACAAAAGGAAAGAATACTAAAAGCTGTGAGAGCTGGGCATGGTGGCACATGCCTATAATCCCAACACACAGAGGCTGAGGCAGGAGGATCACTGTGAGCTCAAGGCCAGCCTGGACTACGTAGTGAGTTCAAGGCCAGTCTGAACTACACAGTGAGACCGTGTCTAAAGAAAAAAAAAAAAAGCTGTTAGAGAAAAACAGCAAGTAACCCATAAAGGCAAGCTTACACAAATAACAGCAGATCTCTCAGGACAAGCCTTAAAGACCAAGAGAGCTCAGAGAGGAGTTTTTCAAGCCCCAAAAGAAAATAACTGTCAACCCAGACTTTTACATCCTGCAAAATTACTCGTTTAAAATTAATGGAGAGGAAAAGACTTTTCGTGACAAATCTTAAAGAAATACATGACCACTAAACCAACATAGCAAGAAATACTCTAAGAAATCCTAGAAAGAAACAGGCTACCAGCACCAAAGAGCCCAAAGGAAAGTATACAACTCACTGGGAGAGTAGTTAAGCGAAAGGAAAAAAGAGTACAGGAATCAGCACTGGAAAAATAAGGCAATGATTTAGTAAACGCCATATAACAATAATTCTCAACATTAATGGTTTTAAAAAAAATTCCCCAATCAAAAGACACAGACTGGCAGATTGGGTAAAAAAATAATATACAATGATATACTGCTTAGAGAAGACATACCTTATCCAAAAGGAAGCTGATAGACTGCAAAATTAGAGGTTGAAAACAATACTCCATGCAATTGGAGTGTGAAAGCAAGCAGGAGTAGCTATCTTATTCTCAGATACCGAAGACTTCAAGCCAAAACTGATCAGAGGAGACAAAAACGACCACGACATACTGCTAAAGGGTACAATTCAACTAGAAGAGCTAACATTTGTAAATATTTATGTGACAAATGTTGGCACACCCAACTTCATGAAACAAAAAGTACTGGACACGGGCTGGGGATTTAGCTCAGTGATTAGAGTACTTACCTTGCAAGCACAAGGGCCTGAGTTCGATCCCCGGCACCACAAAAAAAACCCCAAAAAAACCCCAAAAAACAAAAAACAAAAAGTACTGGACATAAAAAGGCAGATAGATACCAATACAGTCATAGAAAAAAGTCAACAAAGAAACATCAGAGTTAAACTACTTCATTGAAAAAATGGACTTGAGAGATCTACAGAGTGTTCCATCCAACAACAGAATACACATTTTCCTCAGCAGCACACAGAACTTTTTGCAAAATAGGACGTATTTTAAGCTGTAAACCAAGCTTAAATAAATACAAAAGAATTGAAATAATCTGCATACTTTTAGATCATAGCAGAGTGAAACTAGAAATCAATAGCAAAAAAAAACCACAGAAACACATGGAAATTGAATAATACATTACTCAATAATCAGTGAATCACAGAAGAAATCAGGGAAGTTTTTTTTAAAAAAATCAAACAATATGGGTTGGGCATTTAGCTTAGTACTAGATCACTTGCCTAGCAAGCGTATGGCCCTGAGTTCAATCCCCAGCACCTCCCCAACACACTAACACCCGCGAGACATAATGAAAGCAGTCCTAAGAGGGAAGTTTTTGGTTTTTTGAGACAGGTTCTCACTATATAGTTCAAACTGGCCTTGAACTCACTATATATGTTGCCTAAACTTGCCTCAAACTCACAGAGATCTTCCTGCCTCAGCCTCCCAAGTGCTGGGATTACAGGTGTGCACCACCACACCTGGCCTAAATGGGAAAATTATAAAGAATGCATACATTAAAAGAATTGGGCTATCCCAAATAAATAACCTAGTGTTGCACTTTAAGTTCCTAGAAAAACAAGAATGAACCAAATCAAAAACTAACAGAAGGAAAGACAGTAGAAGAAAGGATAGCTTCTTTTTCTTTTTTTTTTTTTTTTGTACTGGGGATCAAACTCAGGGCCTTGTGCTTGCTAGTGGTCAGGGCTCTAACCACTGAGCTAAATCCCCAGCCAGGATAGCTTCTTTAACAAATAGTACTGGGAAAACATTATCGCTGTACAGAAAAAGTGATCAAGACCCATATCTCTCACTTTGCACTAAAATCAAGGCAAAATGGATCAAAGACATATGTTTGTGTTTGTCTATCAAACACAAACACTTAATCTGCTGGAAGATAAAATTAATAAAACTCTTGCAGACATAGGTACAGGCAAGGACTTCCTGAACAGAATACCACTACCACAAGAAATAACACCAACAATCAACAAATGGGATATCAAATTTTAGAAAATTTCTCCACTGCAAAGCAAACAACCAACAGAGTAAAGAGACAACCTACAGAACAGGAAAAAAGAATGCCAGCTACTTCTCAGACAGCGGACTAGTATCTACTAGTATCTGAACTATGTAAAGAACTGAAAAAAATTAGAGTCCCCAAAACACAAGACCTAGTGAAAATGGGCAACTAAAATGAATAGACACATCTCAAAAGTACAAATGGCCAATGGCTGCCTGAAAAGGTGTTCAGTATCCTTGGAAATTAGAGAAATGCAAAGGAAAACATCACCAATTCCATCTTATTCCAGAAAGAATGGCTACCATCATGAATTCAGTCAATAAGTGCCAATGAAGTTGTGGGAGGGAGGGAATACTTCTAAATCGTTAGTGACAGTGTAAACTAGCACAGCCACTATGGAAATTCCTCAGAAAGCTAAAAATAGACATTTCATTTGACCTATCTATTCCTCTTCTTCCAGGAAATGTTAAAGACATCATATTACAGGAATACATGTATACCCACATTTATAGCAGCACAATTCAGAAGAGCTAAATCTTGGAAGCAGCTTACATGCCCATCAACAGATGAATGAATAAAGAAAATATGGTATTCATACACAACTATATAGGTATTAGGAAGTTCAAGGAATCAATACCAGTGAAGCCCTTAGAACAGCTTCAGGCATGTAGGAAGCACATATATAATGATGCTTTATCCTCGCCCTCCCTGGGTGATCTCCTTTACTCTTATCCACCAACGATCGCCAAACTGTGAAGTCTCCAAAACAGGCGCTTCTAGCATGAACTACTTTGCTAAGCCGAAGGCAACTCCTAGAGCCAGCGGTTCCCATCAACGGAGTCCGGCATCTTGCTGAAATGGGCCTCAGTGTCCTTGCCAGGCTCAGCTGCTGGTTCAGAGAACCCTGGGAGTGGTCTCGGCACACGTTTGGCAGTGGACTCAGTACGGCCGCGGAGGTCCTCCCTCAGTTGTGCCTCCTGCCAGGAGGTATGAGGGGCATGTTTTCTTCTGTCACTGCTTTTCACACAGAAGGGCAGAGTCACTGCATCCCGGCCTTGAGTGTCTCTAGATGGTGCCAGCCTCTGCAAGTCCCGAAGACAGTACAGGACAGAAACAGGATTAGTGTGAGCAGAAGTTGCAGACTGTCCTCCAGATGCCACTGTACCCTCTTCCTGTAGGAATACTGCCACCTGGGACTAAGTTCTAGCCAGTGGGCCTGACTCAGAAGTTGGAAACAGCACTTTTGGATACAGGCTGGGTTTCTACAACAAGAGACTCTCTTCCACCCCACCCACCCCTGGAATAGTGACTTAAAACAAGTTGGAACTTTATTTCTCTCCCACACGACAGTCTGGGTTACCAGTTCAAGACCAGCAGGTTTGGCTCCCAGATTTTACCTTGTTGCTCTGCCATTTGGGAGCTACTGCCCCTATCCAACTTGCAAAAATGCTTCATATTCTTAGCTGCAGGAAGAAGAAAGGTAAGAGGCAACCATGCTTGATCCCTTTTGCGGGCCTGACTCAGAAGTTGGAAACAGCACTTTTGTGCTCACTGGCTAGAACTTAGTCCCAGGTGGCAGTATTCCTACAGGAAGAGGGTACAGTGGCATCTGGAGGACAGTCTGCAACTTCTGCTCACACTAATCCTGTTTCTGTCCTGTACTGTCTTCGGGACTTGCAGAGGCTGGCACCATCTAGAGACACTCAAGGCCGGGATGCAGTGACTCTGCCCTTCTGTGATGCCCAGAGCCCCTCACCGTGCAGCTCCTGGGGGTGCACGCGTGAGGCAGTCTGAGCTTCACATGCAACTGCCTTCATCCCTCGTGGCTCAGCAGACATCCTGTCCGGTGCATCTCCTATGGACTGCTCACGTCATTCTTTGCTCCACCCCATCTTGTTTTTTTTGGCCATTTACCTTTTGCTGCTTGGATCTTTGTAAGTCCTCCTGATGGTCCTTGGTGCCCACCAGTCTTTCCCCTTCAGTCCACCCTCACTGCCCCACAGCAATCCTAACACAACTGCTGGCTTTATGCTCTTCAGCAGCTCCTCGCGTCCACCATTAGACAGGCTCACTCGAGTCTGGTCAGCTCGCCTTGCATGCTGCCCAGCAAGCAGCACTGGCGTTCTCAAGCATGTCTCTGCCTTTCTGCTCCTCCGCCTGGTCAGCCTTTTCCAGCCTCACTTCCACCACCAGGACTTTGCTTCGATATTTCTTTTTTTTTTTTTTTTGCGTCAAT
>PVJO010009489.1:0-69183 GCA_004026905.1 Hystrix cristata
CATTTTTTGATATCCTTTTCAATTTCTTTTTTTAGGGTGCTGTAGTTTTCGATGTAAAGGTCTTTTACTTCTTTTGTTAGATAGATTCCTAAGTATTTTATTTTTTTGTGTGCAATTGTGAAAGGTATATCTTTTGTTATTTCTTTTTCGGTGGGTGTATTGTTTGTGTATAGGAATGCTATTGACTTTTGGGTGTTGATTTTGTATCCAGCAACACAACTGAATTTAGTTATTAAATCCAGTAGTTTTTTGGTGGAGTTTATTGAGTCTTCTATGTAGAGTATCATGTCATCCACAAACAACGATAGTTTAACTTCTTCCTTTCCTATCTTTATTCCTTTTATTTCTTTCTCTTGATCAGACTGTTTCTTATAGTTCCTCTATGTACCGTGTTTTCACTTCTGGAAAGAGAAATTTCTGTGTTTGCAGCCGTCCTCCATATTTCTCCTCTTTCCTTCCAGGAAGAAACAGAATACCTCACTAAGCACTGACCTATTAGCCTTCAAAGCGCAGCCAGCCTGCAGCATCGGGCCTGCATCCAAATAACCGTGACCTGGAAGCCCGGTGGATGTCTCTGACCTCCTGCCAGGTTAGAGGATGGAGAAGGAGGATTTGCTTTTCAGAGTTTAATTACACAGAGAGTCAAGTTACTTTCTTCAGTGATCAACTTGAAATAAGTTACTCTGATTCCTTAGGCTAGAATAATATAGAATAGAACACTAAATGAAAACCAGTAAATAGTAGAAAAAGTTCATTTTCTTATCAGAAAAAGCATGAGTGAGAAAACCAACCCCCATGGCAGAGCAAGCACACTAGTTCCTTTAGCTGCCAGATGGGGATCTGAGGTCCCAGAGGGAGGAACTGAGCCGTGGGGCTCCTCCTCACACTAATGAGCTTTGCCCTAGAATTGGAGGAGACAGATGGAGCCGCAGGTTGGAACCCCTCTGCAGTCTCCCCAGGAGCTGGCACAATTGCATCGGGACAGTTCTTGCCTTTGGTCACTGCCCCTTTTGCTGTCCTCTCTCCCCCTCTTGTAACTCCTCTTCTGCTTGTTTTTGTAGTTTTTGTAATGCTCTGAGCCACAGTAAATATTCTCCCCTGAATATTAGAAAGACTATGTCCTCTGTATCTCACTGGCTGACTGCTCATCCAGCCTCACAGAATTCTGACTCCCTCCTTTCTAGTCCCACTTTTCTGCAATATTGGAGCTCTGTAACTGCTCCACCTTCATCTTTTTCTGACCCTAGTAAATTCTTGTTTATTTGCAAGAGTTTTTAAATGGCCTATGTGTGAATTAATGAAAAGGAAAAGAGGGTACTATTAAAAGCCCTTATTTCTGTGTCTAGTATTCTATTTAAAGATTTTGTTGTTGGGAAGAAAATGGAAGAAAACACATGGCCCTTTGAGGAAATGTAGGAGCCTTCCAAATTCTGCAGACCTTGGGTAATGCGGATGACCTAATCTCACACAGGGAGATAAGGGTGGATCTCCACGTGTTACGGCAGAGCCAGCACAAAGATAAACTCCCAGGCGTCATACTAGATGTTTGTGGTACTCTGGTTGAGAGAAACTCTGGTTTAACTGGGCTTTTATGAGGCAATGCACTGGGTCCAAGAACCAGTCCTTCTACTGGAATTTGAATAATATAGCCCAGAATTCTGTGGATATTTCATCTCTCTCCCAACTTCATCATTAGTGGCCAGAGTACTCCAGCAGAAATGAAAGCGTACCTTTTAATAGTATTGCGTTTGATGTGCTATAGTCACACGACAGAATATTACTCAGTGTTAAAAAAGAAGGGATTATGTCACATGCCACAGTATGGATGAAACTTGAGCACATTATGCTTAATGAATTAATCTAGTCACAGAAGAACAAGTACCGTATGATTCCATTTATAAAGCAGCCAAACTCATGGTAATAAAAAGTGGAATGAAAGTTACTAGGGCCAAGAGAGGTGGTATAAAATAGGTATAGGATTTCAGTTTTATAAGATGAGAAAATTCTGAGTATCTGTTTTACAGTAATGTGAATATACTTAACCCTACTGAACAATGCACTTAAATGACTAAGAAGTAAATGTCATGTTTTTACCAGAGTATACAAAATTTAAAAATAATATATATAATTATACAAATAATTTTTGAAATTAATTTTATTGATACATTTTAGATACACATAATGATCATGTTCATCATGGGGATTTTGTACCTGTACATGATACATCTTGATTTTTTCCTCCTTCTCCTCCCCTCCCTTCAACACCTCTAAAAGAAAGGAAACAAGGTAAGGATAACTCAGAAATTAGAGTGCTGAGTACGCTGTTGAAAGGACCAGGGTGTGAAAAAGGTGGTTGAGGGAAACTGCGTCAACAAATGAAGGCTACTGTCATGGCACCATCATTTTCATAGTGGGTGGTGAGTCCAAAGGGGTTATAAAAATAGCAGTAAAAGAAGGTCATGCCTTAATCAATGATGAGCCTGTGGAATAAGCCAAAGATTTATGAATAGACAAAGATCAATTTTTACAGGAACCAGAAAAAGTAAACTTTGGTCCTATCCATCCACTTTAAAACTTCATGACTCCTCATTTTTCTTACTTAACAAAATTCGATAAAATAGCTTTCGAGGCCCCCGTGATACCTCCCTGGGTCTGCTCTGTTGTTACCCTCATCAAGTCCCCCTTCCCTTGTTGTGTTGTCACAGAACACTTCTTTTCTTCTTCATACGCTGCCTGTCATCCTCCTCTGGGCTTGTTAGGATGTCCCCCCCCCATCCAGAACACTGTCCCACTTGTTTATTTGCTGGCTAACTTATTTGTTTTCTGGCTAACTTAACCTTTGCCATCTTGGCTAAAACACCTTTTGCACCTCCAGAGAGTCCTTCTCTGACTTTCCAGATGAAGTTGGAGACTTTCCGCATCCTTCTCAAACCCTAACTGCAGGTGCTCTGATTGCTGTCTCCTGTTGCTGGCAGGGATGCATCTGTCCTCTTTACCACTTTATCTTTACCCACTAACACAGTATTGGGGACTTTATGACTAGGAAAGGATGCAGCTGCAACCAAATGATGAACCTTGTGGTAAAACTCTTAACACCTCTTCCACAGCATTATAGACCCAGGTCCCCCAGCTACTGGGAGGAAGTCGCAAAGCCAAATTTATTGGTTTTTTTTTTAATTCTTCTAACATGACAGGCACGTTCTCACCGTTAGTTCTACTTTATATGTTCCTGTTGTCTGAAAGTTGGTCTTTCCCATGTAACTCACCCCCTAACCTCTAAATCTTTGCTCAAGTAAAACTTCTAAAGAAGTTTTATGTGGTGATTTATCGAACACTGACCTTCCCTCTGCAATTTCAACTCTTCCTAATGGATCCTACTGTCTACTCTTCTGTAGAACTTTCCATCTTCTAATATTTTACAATAGTTTTTTTGTTATGTTTGTTCTATAAAGTCAGTTGCACTGGATTCTTACTCTCACTAGAATAAATATAGAGTCCATGAGGCAGGGATTTGTTTTATGATGGTCAAAAATGCACATTGTAAAATTTGCCACCTTAACTCTTTTTAAGTGTACGGATATTTTTGTGAAACAGATATTTTCTTACTTTGTGGAACTGAATTTCTATACATATTAAACAATAGCTCCTCTTACTCCTGCCACTCCCAGCCCTTAACCACACCATTCTACTGTCTATTTCTATGAGTTTGCTTAGTTTAGATAACTCATATAAGTGAAATCATACAGTATTTGTCCCTTCATGATTAGTTTATTTCACTTAAAATAATGTCCTCAAGATTCTCTTATGATGAGACAGAATTCCCTTCCTTTTAAAAGCTACACTGTATCCCATTGTGTGTGTGTACCACATTTTGTTTATTCTTTGATGTGTCACTGGATACTTGGGTTGATTTGACATCTTGGGGTTCTCTAGGGAAACAAAACCGCCAGAATACGTAAAATTATAACCGATTGGCTCAGAGGCTGAATGCTCCCACAGCAACTGTCTGCAGGCTGTAGAGCCCAGCTAGCCAGTAGCTGATCCTTCCAAGAATCTGGAAGCTTCAACATGAGAGAGCCAAATGATGCAGGCCTGGTGTGGGACAGAAAGCCCAAAAGCCCCCTGAAGAGCCGTGGTTCTAGTCCAAGTTCAGAGGTGGAAGAACGGCAGTCTTGTGTCCGTGAGCAGTGGAGCCCAAGAGACATTTGGCATAAATCAGAGAGCTATCTTTCCTGCTTTTTCCATGGTGCCTTCCATCCAGAGCTTCAGCCGATCAGGTGGTGTCTCCTGTACCCAGGGAAGCTTCTGCCCTCAGTTCACCACATCACATGCCAATCTTCTGTTATAACACCCTCACAGACACACACAGAGGTGTGCTTTACCAGTGTCCTAGGCATCCTGCATTCCAGTCTAACCAAAACTAAGCATCACACAGGGACCTTTGTGTGGTTTGTTTGTCATTGTGTCCCATGGCTGTGGAACAGTATCTGACACAAAGAAGATGCTTAGTAAAAATCTGTTAGATAAGTGAAATATAGAGAGTGAAGTGGGAGTTATTTACTAAATTAGAACTTTCTAGTTTCCTTCTACCATGTGTTTGATAGGCTGCAGTCTAGTCCTTAACGGATAAGGGGTTGTTGAGTAAATGAAGTAATTAGGGAACCATGAGTCCTGACTATCCAGACTTTTCTTATGCACAAATCTGCCCTAGCAGCTGGGTCTTTGGGATAAGTCTTCTCTCTGTAAGATCACAATGCCATCCTTAGCTGGAGTGAGTATAAATAGTCCCAGACACATGTGCAAATAATTTGATACATCCTTGACTTCCAAGGGTAAAGAACCTGATGCAGATGAGTTCTCAGGGGAGGAGAAAAGATTTGGTCGGCTACAGAATGTACAGAGTGGAGTTGTACATATCCCAATTTAGGCAGGGTTTAGCCATTGATGCTGGAGACCATGTGAATTTTTTTGACAAGCACATCTAACTCTAGTGAGTCTCCAGGCTAAAGATTAGAATTTTGCTTTTTTTTTTTTTTTTTGAAAAATCAGGAAAACGTTTCTTTTCAACCCAGTGATCTTTAAAGAGGGTGGAGAGTTTGCTGTAACTTGCCACTTCTGCCTTTAAAATGAAAATCTCTCCAATATTTTGATATTTTCAAGATCTTCATAATAAATTTGAAGGTAATTACCAAGGTTTTTATGGCATAATTTATTTTTAACATGGAGTTCTTGGCTATTGGATTCGATAATCAAATTTAGGCTTTTATGTGTAATTTATGGAAAAGTGAGATGGGTAGAAGAATACTAGTCACCTCACTGAAAGGTTCTGGGCATAGGCATTCCCAAACCTTTGTTTGTAGATGCACTTGACCTTCTAAGAAGTGTATCTGCAGATATTCGGAAGTCTCCATTTCACAAATATTTCCACAGCAAATAACCTTTTTAAAAAAAGGTAATGTTTACAGAAATGAAGGTTCCTTCATATTCTTGGTTCGATATATCCAGAAGAACTTCTTATGAATCACGGTTTCCTGGAAGAGCATGTTTTTATGTCTAGCATCTAGAGAGTTGTTCCATAAGAGGTACTGCACATCCTTGATTGAAGAACCGTGCATCACAGAAAGGCCTCCCTGCTCCACAAGACCTTTAGAGTGCACAAAAATGGGTGTTTCACAAAACTAAAATTAATATCTCATGGGACATTACTATGTCTTAGAATGCATTGAAACTTGGTTAGAAAAAATCTGTACAGTTAATGTTCACGACATAGCACATGCAATAATGAAGTATTTAAGCAAAAGGACTTTGGAGTTGTCTGAATGTAAATTCAAATCTCAGCTCAGTCACTTCATGAAATATTGGGCAAATTTCCAGCCAGTTCTTCACGTATTAAATATGAATATAACCAATGTCTCCTCTATCTAGAAGGCCATGTGTCAGGCATGTGGTGAGGTAGAATAGAAGAAGTGAAAACTAGGCAGATAGGCAACAAGGAAAATAATATTTTTAAAAATGAAAAGGGCAGCTTCGGAATACAAGCCCAGTTTGTTTTCTCTTTCTCCTTTCCTCTCAGTCCCTCCTTCCCTCTGTTATGTCCAGAGGTGGACTGTGAGCTGCTGCTCCGCCAAAAAATACACTTCCCAGCGATCATAGACCCAGCTATAGGAAAGAATTAAAGAAACTGAGTTTAAGCTAAGAGAAGACAATTTATTTAGAAGGCCATTTATTTAAAGGTGGTGAAAAGGGGGGAAAGGGAGATGATAGATAGCTACTCTATGAGTAGGGAGCATTCGAAAGCGAAATACTCCTGAAATTTCTTGTCTGCGGCTCCTTTTATTGAGATCCTCAGCCCATGCAGGCTCCTGGAATCTGACTGGCTTGCTGGCTTGTCCTTCATCTTCTCCTCAGCTTGTCTTTCAGCTTGGCCCTTGGGTTTCTTTTGGCCATGGGACCCCTCCCTGTTCTTTGATGGGGGCCAAGGCCATGGGTGGAGGCCTCAAGGACAGGTTACTTAGATTTAAGGAATAACAGAGAAGTTTGTGGTTCTTATGTTAATTACACTACCTCAGGCCTTGCCTTGACTATCAGATTATAGCTGTCTGTGCCCTTCAGAGTCTGGCTGAAGAGGTCAAAGTTGCCTATTAGTTTTTAATAAAGCCTAATGAGGCCTTTACCCTGCCTTTCCCTATGTATGGGGACTCCTGTCCCTATTTCTCTCTCTCTCTCTCTCTCTTTCTCTCTCTCTCTCTCTCTCTTTCTCCCAGAATATAATAAAAATGGGCAATTCTCTTGTACCTACAAATAGGTTCAGCCATCCCATTTCCCTTTTATTCCTCTTTTTATTCCTGTTTTTGTAAATAGTCCTCTTTCCCCTGTGCATGGGTCACCATTTTCACCCATAAATCAAGATTTCGCTGGATAGACCATCGCTTTACTGTGGATGAGCCATCTTCTAGCACCCACTAAAAACTAGATTATCAAATTCCACAGATTTTCACCTCTCAAAACACATGAACATTCCCAGTTCCCAACTGTAGTGCATCTCAGTCCTCTGAGCTCCTGTACTCCATTCTAGAGTGCATCCAAAATTCTCTGCCTATTAAACCCACGCCCTTATTTTTTCTTTTTTTTCCCATTACAAGAATCAGCAAACCTGCAAACTTATTCTACAAAAGGGTATCTTAAGTTCGTCATTTCAGCTTCAGGAACTTCTCTGATCCATCCAAGTGGCAGGAAGCACTGAAATGAGACTGAAGTGGCAATTGCCACATTTGCCTTCTGCCTCCTGCCCCCATTTTCCATTCTCCACTTAGCGCCCAGAGTGATCTTGGAAAATTTAAGTCATTTCCTGTCACTCAAGGGTGTAAAAGCTTTTGAGTGATCTTTCACTATAGTTAGTGGAAATTTCAAAGGGGTGAATTTTTGACCTTTTCTTAAATGTCCCTTCCCTTCACCCATTATGCACCAGCCATGCTGACCTTCTTTTAGTTTCTGAAATGTGCAGAGTTCGTTTCCACCACAAGGCCTTTCTGCTTAATGCTTCCTCATTCCTGGCTAATGTCCATCCCTGTGTCTGCTTGGTCTACTCTTTCTCACACATCATCTCACGGAGGACTTCTCTAATACTCAATCCTTTACTCGTTCTGTATACTATTATTTGATTTTATGAACTCCTTAGCTCACATCATGGTTCAAATACCTTACCAATTAGTTTTCTTATCTGTTCTCTATCTTTCTCAACTTGTGTAAAACTAAGTTCTTTTCTAAGTAGTTCTGAGCACGCCTACCTGTGAGTAGCATGGATGGATATGTAGGTAGATGGATGGGTAGATGGATGGATGGATGGATGGATGGATGGATGGATGGGTAGATGGATGGATGGATGGATGGATGGATGGATGGGTGGATGGATGGATGGATGGATGGATGGATGGATGGATGGGTAGATGGATGGATGGATGGATGGATGGATGGATGGATGAGTAGACTGGTGGATGAAGTCTATGACACCACTTATTGTATTGTGTATGGTAGTTTTGTGTTCAGAAGATGATGTAAAAGTCTACATGACAGTGAAAACTTCACAAAAATGTTCATATAATCTTATGACACTGCTCCGAAAACATAGGTCACGAGCTAACCATTAAAGGAAAAGTGGAATTGAAATAAAGGAAGTTTTAAAAAGTTATTTAACCTCCAAACCTCTGAGGTTTTCTTCTTGTCCCTTAGGGATGGAGACAAATCTGCCCCTCATTTATTGGAATGTTCTGGAGTCAGAGATAATACATAAAAGCTTCTGAGCACTAATTAGCTCTATCTGTCAGGGCACAGGAAGCCAGCAGGTCTTACTGGCTGATTGCAAGGTCTGTAACTGAAAATACTTCTTGCCACCTGCCTGGAGGGCCTGATAAGAGAAATGACTACATTCCGTAAATTAACATATTCTAAGCAGGTCAGAAGGCCCGGGTTGTAGAAAACAGTGATAAAGATGGAAAGAAAGGTGAAAGCGCTTCCATTTTAGTTACCATGCCTAAGTAATGAAGCTATAAATTCCCTGACAAGGCTGTTGCCTTGGAGTCAGTAGTGGGTGGCAGCTGAGTGTAATTTTTAGGGATAACTACTGGCAAAATTAAGAAAAGTATACTTTTATTCAGTGTGCTCACTTCTTACTTCTCTTTCCACTTTCCCCTTTTTATCTGGAAAACCAATTCCGTGCCATTGTTCCTCTTCTGTCCTCTAGCAGCAGAATGCTGCTCATTCTGGCCCCTCTCTAAGCATGACTGTTCTGTATGATTTCTCAAGCACCCAGTTTCCCGTGCATCACAGCTCAAGGGAGGCACTGAACTAGAAACTAGAAAAGAGCAGGATTCGGGTTCTAACCCCTGTTCTGTAGGTATATTTGCCATGATTTATCTGGTGGGAACTTATAGAAACCCAAGTCAAAGTTGCTTAAGAAAAGAGGGGGAAAAAAATAAAAGAAAATCATTAGTTTATATACTTGAGACTAAAAGGAGGTGAAGGTTCAGGTATTACTGAATCCTAAGGTTTTTCAATCATAGAAAACTGTCCTCTCTTCACCTCTCAACCCTCCTTCTTTTGACCTAAACTCTTAACACTTTTAAAATTAGATATTCTTCTCATACTGATCCCACATGGTAGCAAATACGGCCATTTGTAGACCCATGCATTATGCCTTACTACTCACCACCAGGAAGACAGAAGAATCTATCTCTCGGTGGTCACTGCATCCAAACTGAAGGAACCAAGGAAATGCGATGCTTTGAGAATCATGCCTAACACTGTGTGTTGGTAGGGTGGAGGGCAGAGCAGCAGCCCCCGATGAGCACCATGGCTGACATGCCTGCCAAGACCACACAGAAAGAAGCGAAAGATTCACTGTATTCCTGCTCTTTCCTCCTTTGTAACATAACTGAGTTCAGTAAGAGTATAGATGTAGATGTGGTTCAGAAACTATAAACTCCAGTATAAATGAAAGCTCACATTGTCGAAGAAACCTTTTCTCTTTTTCATAATTTCAGAACTGTGTTATGCAAGCAGTCAGTTGGATTGTTAGGCTGTTGGAAAAATGAAATGTGACAATGTTTATTGAACTTTTCTTAGAGTATTTGGCATGAAGTCTGTGCTCAATGCTAATAACTCTCCCTTATGCCATATAATATGTAGTTTGCCAAAAGTTTTACCTGAAGAGAAGAACCTAAGAGTTGGAATTAGTCCTTGTTCCTGCCAGATGACAAAGACATTTAGGAATGAGCGAGTAAAATTGCTAGTATTATTTAACGCGTATACATATTTCTCTCCCTGTCTCTTCCTCTTCTGTCTCTGTTTCACTCCATATGTACTTTTGGGGGGATGCGTATGGAACAGGCAACTATGAAGAGTTGAATTCATGTATATATAGTTATGCTGTTTAATAAAGCATAAAATAAATGTAACATGGGAGGGGAACAGTGACATGCTAATTGTTAAGGGCATTGAGACGACTTAGGAGGGCCTCTCACCTGTGTGTGATGTATTCAGTGAAAAATGAGTTGCCTGTCAGTCTCCGGAGAAGGAGTCCCCTCTGAGGACCAGTATGGAGCTTCGGTCAATGGCAGTAGGATGTGGCGGAAAGAACCCTGGATTGAGAATCAGAGCACCTGTTCTCTCACCTTGGCTGTCTGGCTAACTTGCTGCATGACCTGGGATGATGCTTGTTGCTTTGTGGTCATGACAGTTTGCTGACGTTCAAGGTAACAGTTGTCAGTCTGTGCTCCCTAGTGCTTCTGTGGACCATTTTCTGTCTAGAGCTAGACTAGGGCCTATTTATGGCTGTTCTTTCCTTTCATCTACTTCCCCTAACCTTTGTAGTGGAGTATTAGTCACTGTACTTTCAGAATAGAAAGTTCAAACTTAGTTCATCAACCACACCTCCCCGGTGCGTGCACACACATGGGCAAGTGCACATGTACCAGGAGATTAGGGTGTGGCCTAAAGGCTGAGCAAATGCGTGTGCCCTGTCAGTCACAGGTCCGGGAGACATGCACCCAAGCCCTGCACCTGGAATCAGTCAGAAAGTACAACTTTTAATTCTTAAGAGAACTCGGTCAGATTTTTGATAGGATGGCCTAGACCTAACTCAGCCTTAGGAGTGGGGTATACAAAAGATGGCTGCCATTAAGCTCTTAACCATTGTGTTCTCTCTTTAACAGTGGTCCACTCTCTTCCTTCGTTTCCTACATTTAATTGTACTTATTTTCCTACTTTTAATTGGTTTATACTCCTCTATAGAGCATGTTTCCTTTCCTTACTTTAATAAATATAATACTTCATCACCTTTTACTCTTGTTTTGTCTAATTCTTTGTTTAGGACAAGAAGAACCTAGGAATAATCTCTAGGAGTTCCCACACCCCAGAACCCAGTAACACACACGTACACACACACAAACACACACCAAACTACTCTATCTTTGGAGGGTCACCTGTCATTTTAACTGACCATATCTCAGAAGGAGGAGTTTTGGATATGACATGAAGAGTATTATGCTAACAACATATATTATTGCAAAGCTAGAGAATAGACAGAATCCTAGGAACAATCTCCTTTTATGAAAATATTAACTGTTCTTTCCAGTTACTTTTCTCCCCAGCTCAATGCTTTTTCTTCCCAGCTTAATCCTTTTTCCATCCCTCCACAGATCTACATATCCAAATTTAATTTCCACCTCAAGACAAAACTAACTTGCTGACATATCACTGAACTTCATTTCCAAAGACATTTTCTGTGTTTATTCTGCATAAAATAGCATGATTCTATTTCCCCACAAAACTGGAAGCACTGTGAGAGCAGGTTTATCAGCTTTTATTTATTGCTGAAACTGTAGACCCTCGCATACTATCACATAGAAAGTTAATCAATTAAATAAATAAGTGTATAAATGAAATGAAGAAATGATTCAGTGACTGACTCATTTTTCTTATGAAATTTACATAGGAAGCATATCTGGAGTTTACTGTTTGTATTTAGTGTGAGTTCTCAGTCATCTTTTGTAATGCCATCTACTGTGAAGTTCTGTATTACTTGTTATTTTAGTGTCTTATGCACATATGTGGGGAAAATATTGTTCTGAATTACTGAAAACTCAACTTGTTGGGTTCAACTAGCATTACGTCTTTGATACATCAGAGTATCCAACCAAGTGTAAGTATAAAGGAGAGATTTGATTTATTTTGGGGCAGATGTTTTGGCTTCCTTGGAAATACAATGGAAGAAAGGAGTAAATGATAAAGAGGTCCCACCTGACTAGGGACCTACCAGTAGCTAAAAGCCATCTGCAGAATAACCTGTTGGCAAGTAAAGCTGCAAACCCAAAAGGAATGTAATAGACAGTGTTTGATTCAACATAGTCTGAGGGTTAGTGTAATCTTTCCGTTTTGCAGATGAGGCAACAAAAAATCAGAGAAGCTAGATGCCTTGTCAATAATCATATTTGTAATCTTGGATTCTGATCCCAGATTCGGAAAGAGTCAAGTATGCAGGGCTCTAAAATGCATGATAAGTGATAAGAGATCATAAAAGAAGGTCATTAGATATTAATGAATGAAAGGCCAGGATTGTCTGAGAATTTTCAGAGATCCAAGATCCCGGAGGTCTTCAATTTTACTCCCTGTCAATCTGGGATCTTACCTCTGGAGTCCAGCCTAACAAAACTCAGCTCCTTAAAATATCCTTTCAAGGGCTGGGGATTTAGCTCAGTGGTTACAGTGCTTGCCTAGGAAGCGCAAGGCCCTGAGTTCGATCCCCAGCACACACACACACACACACACACACACACACACACACACACACACAAATATATATATATATATATATATATATATAGATATATATATATATCTCCTTTCAAGTTCTGTAGCATCTTTTCACATATCCTCTAGGACATTGGTGCTTCGTATCTAGGGATAATACTTTCCTCTGAATAGCTGCAGCTACTTATCCTCTCTAAATCCTATTAGAAGAATTTTTATGAAATAGAGTTGGTTGGAATATTCGTTTAAACAATTTAGTAGATAAATTTTATTTTTGCAACCTTAAAAATTGAAAATTCTTGCAAGCAATTAATAAGACTCCTAGGAGATTATGAGACGGTTGGTCCACAGACCACTTAAAGCCAAATAACAGACAAGAAACAAATGAAAAGAAAGCACTTAAACAAAATATATGGGAGCATGCTGGGGATTTAGCTCAGTGGTTAGAGTGCTTGACTAGTGAGCACAAGGGCCTGAGTTCAATCCCCAGCACCAAAAAAAAAAAAAAAAAAAAAAAAAAAAAAAAAAAAAAAAAAAAAAAAAAAAAAAAAAAAAAAAAAAACCAACAAAATATATGGGAGCCTGCCTGAGCTATGGGCAGTCTGGGTGCTCAACAAATATTCATTAGATCATTAGGCAGATGGGTGGGGTGGGGGATGAATAGATGGATGGGTGAATGGATGGATGGATAGGTGGATAGATGTGTAGATGGATGGATAGATGGATGGATGGATGGATAAAATGGAAGGATAGAGAAATGGTTACATGGATAAGATAAAATAAACTTGCTTTCTTATCCTTTGTAGCCATTCCAGTTGTCTAATCTTGCTACTATTGCCAAAAGGGTCTCCTCCGATAAGGTGAACTCATAGAACACACAATAGGTAGGTATTTACTCTTCCAGATTGACTCGTATTACTGCAATTGTTGTGCATCGAGTAGAACTAATGTCACTTTTATTTTTATTTTTGAGGGCTGACAGGTTAATAAATCTCAGAGGTATAGTAGTTAGTGCTCTGTCTTATGGACAACACATTTTTTTCAGTTATTTATAAACCACTATGGTACTATAGCTGTTGCCCTTTGGGGATAAGAGTGCATAAAAAATAATTTGCTATGTAAGGTTGATAATTATGAGGCTAAAGCATACCCATTAAACGCATTTACCTTGTGATTTGTGATGAGAGACTCCAAGTGAAATAAAGCACGAAATATGATTATTGTGGCTGAGAATTTAAGGATATGAAGCACTCAATTATTTTAGGATGGGGAGTTAATTTAGCGTGATATGTTAACTTTGGAAAGGGGACTGCCACAGAGCAAAGATCTTTCTTCCATCTCTTCTGGACCAGCAGAAAGTTCTCTTCAGGCGCCCACAGTGTTTGCCCAGCACCTTGGTTGCTTTGTCCTTCCTCCTACCCCTTTACCTGTGTCTTAGACCTCCAAATTTCAGTGCTTTTGACCTTTGTTTTTTGTTAGATTGCATTCATTAAAAAAAAAAAAAGCAGCCTATTATAGGAGTTCAGTGCATGGGCTCTGGAGAAAGCATACCTAGCTTTAAACTTTGCCTTTTCCATTTCTTACTGTTAAACCTCTCGAGAGCCTTAGTTTCCTCATCTGTAAAGTGAAAGTAATGATAATAATTAACTCATGAGATTGTTGTTAGGATGAAGTGAGCTAATAATTCACTAAACATTTAGAACTTAATAGTAGGTTTTCAGTAAACAGTGTTGTATTTTTTCATCATGAAAGCAATTTAATAACATTATAGAAACCACAAAAAAAAGCACACTTATAATCTTAACACCTTAACCCATGACCAGTATTTTTCATTTTAACATGCTGCCTTTTTGAAGGAGGAAGTTTGTCTTCTTGATCTCTGCTCTGAATAAATCGTAAAACTGACCGTAGGCCTTTTACTTATTTTGCCAATAGAAAAAACCTATACTTTGAATTATAGAGGTCAAAATTTTACTTCCCAATTTGAGATTCTTTGTATAGCTAAATGGTGTTTATTAAAAGTAAAATACATTTGCTTACGAGGAATGTCTTTTTAAGCCAGTAGCTAATCCATGAGTCCAGTATCAGATTGACTCCTTGGTCTATAAAGGTTTACCCACTCCATAGAACACTGTGAAAGAATTTCTTACATTTGTTAGAATCATGTGCTTGGGCTGTGAGGTTAGCCAGCCCTGGGGCTCAAACCCAGATTCTCGACCCTTGATCTTGGGTAAAGTGAACTCCTCAGATGGCTCATCTGGAAAGATGAGGTTAATGACACCACAAAATGTGAGGATTACACAAAAGATAAGAAAATATGCTTGTTTTGCCTAAGAGGTGAATAGTGGTGAACTTTTCCTGAGGGAATGGCAATGTAGCAAAGTGGAATTTCCCGGAATTAAGAAAGCTGGGGGCAGAGGCATTCCACAAGGACTCTGGGCACTCATTTTGCTTTTTCTCTCCCCATTTGCCCCAGGCCCTCTGCAAAGAAGAGACTGAGTGATTTTGTGCTAAAGAATATAGAGTGCTTTGTAGACATTCCCTAAATCACAGCTACTAATTGATGGAACCTTATGTATAAAATGGTAATGATGTGGCAAAACTGGAGTTTTCGTAGCCAGCAAAATCTCTTATGTAGGAACTGTGTCACCATCAACTATATCGCCATCAGAGGCTCTAGAGCTATCTTGGTCAGCTCAGGCTTCCGTAGCAAAATGATAGATTCTAGGCCTACAGTCGCTTCCAATATATCTCTTATGGTATGTTTTAATCCCATCGTAAAACCCTGACTTCTAAATATCACTTAACTTTAATTGTCAGAGTACATACCCAATCTCCAAATATATTCACATTAGAGGGATAAGGCTTCAACATATGCGAACCCTGGGGACACAATTTAATCTATAGTAGGGCCCGAAGAAAGCAATACTGAGTTGTCTTACATCTGTTCTTCCCAGTGAGAGTTGTAGTGTGATCTAATTAAGTAGAACTTATCCTCAGCTTGCTAGGCATGTGTGTATGTGCGTGTCCTCTTCCTGTATACCTGTAAACTACCAGAGTCACTACTGAAGCCCATTTTCTCTTCCCATTGATAATTGCATGTGGAAACCCAAAATGTACACCTCATGTCATGGTAGGCAATGGCTGGGACTAGGAAATACTATGAACTATGGAAGAGAGGATAGTGGTGCTGGTTTCTTGTTCTAACTACCACAATAAGTCCAAAATGTTACCCTCAAAAGTCTCAAACCATATTTCTACTTTTCTGTTAAATATGCCTGTGAATAAACTGTAATCGCCCAGGATGTTAAAGTTTATTAAGAGGCACATTACACATGCAGATTTCCAATCATGACTCCTTTCAAGAGTTTACGAAGCTGGCTTCCTGCCTCTGTCTTGATGACTCGTCTTCTTCAACCTTACTCCCTGCTAATGTATGATACCAGCCTTGGCTTCCTGGAGAGAAGTGATCAAGAGTACAGGCTCCTTGCTGAGAAACACATTAGCACAATTTCTAGAATATGCTCTTTAGAGTCATTTGATCTATGATATGTGCTATCATTTAATAAATATTAGGCTAGCTTAGGTTCTGTCTAGATACAGTAGAAACATATGCTTCCATGTTTCGTTAAGCAAGATAAAATAAATACTCTGCTAATTTTTTCAAAGTTTCTTTTTAATTTTTCAAAACAAAGTTGGCTTCAAGAAATTTAAATGGCACAGTTATAAAGTATGCATTAAGAAAGACTTCATTCCTCCTCAAAAATATTAATTAATCTCTCTTGCATATTTTATTATGAACTTGTTTTTCTTCTAAGTGCCTCTTTTGATTACGCATAAATAGGATATAATTACATATGGGTGGAAGGTTATTATATACAAACTTGTTGAGGAATTATGTGAATAAAATGCACAATGGGCTTGGGTAGTCTTCTCGTAAAATAATTCAGACTAGGATCAAAATAAGTGATTTCTCTTTTTAGTATCTCTCTTGTCTATAGCATTGTACAGTGTGTCACAGAATAAGAAGAAAATAAGCGTTATAACCTCTGGTTGAAATGAAACTTGGCTTATTTTATATGCTTCCTTAATAGGTGAATTCATTTTCAGTTCTGCTATTGTTGTCTCTGTCCATTTGCTTTGCATGTTCTTCTCTCAGCTCCTCACTTCAAAAACTTCAAGATAGATACTTCTTAATGACGAATTTTATTTTTAATAGATATGTAAAAGAAGAATGTTTAGGGAATAGTTGAAAATATAGTTATTTTTCATACTTATCTATGCCATAAATGCTTTTGTATTCTCAGAAAATTCATACTGGGAAGACTAAAAAACCAACCCAAAACAAAACAAAATAAACAACAACAACATAATTTTAAGATCAGTCTAGGGTTTGGGGATTTAGCTCAATGGTTAGAGTGCTTGCCTAGCAAGAGCAAGGCCCTGAGTTTGAGCCCCAGCACCAAAAAAAAAAAAAAAAGTCTATAAGTTGATTTCTTTTCCTTATTATATTTAAGAGACTGTTACACCAAGAGAACTCTAGCTCAAAACTCTGAGTATGCCCCCGAGTGTGTCTGATAAACAGCTAATTACCTGTCAGTTACCATAGCAATACTTACAGGAAGACCAAAAAGCCCACAGAGCCCTGCTACCCAGTTTGAGGGAGGAAAACTCACATAATTTTTTTTCTTTTCAATTCCCAGTGGAGTTTCTGGCAGCAATTTTAGGATGCTCTTTGCTTGGCAAGTTCTTATATAACCAATTTAGCTTCTTTGCTTTGAGCACAGAATGTTGATGTGAGTGAGAGGTGGAGAGGCTCAGCTTGCGAGAAACCTTGGGATGCTGAAACAATAGATTCATGGCGGGTTCTGAAGACTTCTGTTAATAATGTTTCAAATTGCACTGTTCCAGCTAGGAGGCATCTTCAAAAAGCTCTGCACAGTGCCATGAATTCTCCGAACAAACTTCTATTGATTGCCAAGAAAACACAGTACTTTATTATTTCAACAATTATTTTGAGCCCCTGCCACAGGCCAGCTCTTTCCAGCCATAGAGGATGCTATGGCGAATACAGTTAAAGGCAGATGGGAGGAATGCCAGAGAGATGTGAGCAAGGATCAGACTGTGAAATGCCTTAAGCAGATTCTGAAAAGATGGCTATAATTGTATCTCCCTTTCCATGCGCTCTTCTGAAATGGCACCATCCTACATTTCTCTCATCAAATGGTAGAGTCCATGCCTCCACCCTTGAATCTGGGTAGCCATTTTGATTTCTGAATCTAGGTAACAAAACACTATGTACTTAGGTTTTATTCCTTGAGGAGATTAGATTTTAGACTCTGCCACCTTGCAGTCCGGAAATCCTAAACTAACCCTTACAAAAAGAAAACTGGAAAAAGTCACATATAGGTAGCTAATCTAATCACTGGCTGGTGTCCAGACAATGGCTCACACTAGTCACCAGATATACAAGTAAATTCTCCCCAGTTCGGTACCATTCCCTACCAGTTGCGTGCTCCTAGTTTTTAAGTCTTCCCAGGTGAGACCCTTATCACTATAGAGTAGAGACAGGCTGTCTCCGCTTTTCTGTAGCTAAAATTCTAAAGTGGAACAGGTTAGCTATTCAGCAGTGGTAATTAGAAAACTTATGGAGTTGATTTCTTTTTTCTGAGCTACTCAAGGGTTTTAAGCAGTATCAGACTGACGTATTAGGAAGATCATTCTAGCGCTAACATGTGAGAAACATTAGTGAAGAAAACTCTACAAGTGGAAAGAATAGTTGAAAAGTTACTTCACAGATTCAAACGAGATAACTGTGTCCTAGACTACAAAGATAATAGAAGATATGAAGAGAATGCTTTAAGAATTGCACAGGAACTAGAATCCATAGGTCTTGGCGCTAGACTAGATATGGTAAGTGAAGATCAGAAATAGGAAACAGATTATGTTGTAGTTTCTCTCTGAATTCCACGGTAGCCGTTGGCGCCTTTAACTTTGACAAGAAACATTAAAAGATGAGCCATACATTTAGAACGAGGGATGTATTGAAGAGTCAGTAGGGAGAAATGATAAATTAATTCTCGGGTACTCTATAGATCCCTCAAACTCAGCTGCAACCACTGAATATGTCCAGAAAGGACTAGGATATTTATGACAATTTCAGATATTTTCTTCTGTTCTCCCTAGATCAAGTAACAAAAAGTAAGATATCTGTTCCCAAAATCTATGCAGACTAGTTGTAGGTGATCCATTGGCCAAATCATGTGTAAAACCTGTTCAGGTTCCAAGACCCTGAACTAAGAACTTGGGAGCCATAATCGTAAATCAGACTGAATTCCAAATCCAGTTCTGGATCTAGGAGTCTAGTAAGGAACTAAAACTTTAATGATAATAAATGTAATAAATTTAAAAAGGCACTTGAGTAAGGTAACATTTAGGTAAAAATAAAGGAAAGAAGTGGATTGTATATGACAGAGGTAATTTGGAAGGTAGGATCCTCTATCTGTATTACTTAGTTTAAATACCATGTCTTCCTTTTATACACTTGGAAAAGTTTTAAACATCTCTTTCCATATCTTCCCTGGAGACAACAATAAAGGCACCTACCTTCCAGGTTGGTTGAAACTATTCAAATACAAATCATGCATGTAAAGTACTTAGCTGCCTGCATGGAACATAGTAAGTATTTGGTGAAAGGTTAACCCCATCATTATCATCATTTTTATTACTAAGAAGGAGTGTTAATAGAAAAGAATGGCATCATGTGGTTCACCAAAATTTTCTCCTTTTTGGAGAAGTATCTGTATACTTCTGCTTCTGTTCCAAATGTAGATATCTGGAAAAATTTCACTCCCACTTGAACAGTTGTGGTGGAAGCTGAGTAAACTGGAAAATCACAACTTTTGTTATTCTTACATGCCAAAGGGTGAGTTGTCACAAAAACCAAGTAGCTTGAAATTCAAGGAAGAATCCTATAACCCCAAAGAGAAGTGAGATATATTGACTACATTATCTGTGACAGCATACAGGAAAAATACAGGACCACCATAAGATGAGGTAGGAAGCTATCAATTAATTTTGCAGTAAGGCCCTGCCATGCCATCATGCCACATAAATAGAAGCACACCCACCCACCCCATCACCACACTGTGCCGCACAAGGAGAAGGTGGAGCCCTTCTGCCCACCCAGCCATCAGGGTCAAACTGTCAACTTCTAGCTGGCTCTGTACCTTGGTTCCCCTCAGCACAAGATGGCAGAGGTGGCAACCAAATGATGACCTGACAACCTAACTGAGGACAAGGCTGAAACCTTGGAAAAGAGTTTCACTCTGAGGCTGAAGTGTTAGAGAGACTGAGTGAGAGACAAACACAGAGAGGCTGAAGGCTAGATATAGATCCCCTGAAAGTCCCTGAGAAGCTCAAGCTCAGGCAGGCCAGGCAGGATACAGGGCCTGCATTCTCTGGTGAGAGGCTAGCCTCAGTGAGTGTAACCTTCTGGGGAGGCTGGATCTGAAGGTGATGGCACTGAGTCCCGTGGTCAGCGCGATCTCTTGCACTGCTGCCTACACCCGGCAGAGACCAGTGGTCTGATTTACCATACATCACTGTCTAGTTTGCCTTAGTGTTTATAGAAGATCTTTTTACTTTGGATGAAGATGGTACATGACTGATTCTTAGAGTTTGTCAGTATCCAGTTTATATATGTTATTGTTGCTGATTTAACTACTGTACCATAGCCAAGGTGACATAACTGTTGTGCCAGTTGGTTTTCTGTCTATGCCAATATCTGGTTTTCCTTGGGGTCATAATACTGCAGCACATTCCCAAAGAACATGGTACTGGGCCCAGTAAGCTACAATCTCCTCTCCCAAATGAACAGAAGTAGCTGGAGCTTGGGTTAGAAGCAAAAGCCAGTAGTTAGTCACATCCAGAAGATAGCTTTGAAAAGAAGACAGTGACTAAAGAGATTTCCGTACTAGCAACAAAGCTGCCCACTATAACCAACCAGGAAACCTCAGCACAGAAAACAAAATAGAAACATGAGACGACAAAGCAACAGAGTGCCTTCAGAAACTTCCAGCTTCCCCGAAGCAGACCCGTGGGACATGGAGGAGAAGGAAATGAAAAGCCATACAGCAGAAATATCTGACAGAATACCAGTAGAGGTAATAAACTACATCTCGTGCTTCAGTAATTCAAAGAAGATATAAAATTAAGCACATAATGATCCTAATGAAGTGAATGCTCAGTGAGTCTACAGAAGACACTAATAAAAATCTAGTAGAGCTAAAGAAAGAGATGTAAAACATGAATTCCAAGCATAAGAAATAATTAGCGTCCATTAAAAAATTCCAAGAAAATTCAGGAAATTAAAAATATGATTGAAAGTGTGGGCAACAGTCAACAAATGTGAGGGCAGTGTTAGATGTAGAAGACAGGGCTGTGGTTGGTAATCGATTAATGAGATTCTTCAAAACAATTAGAAAACATGAAAATAGGTGCAACGAATGCTGAATGGCACAAAGAAGAATAATTGGAATTAGTGAAAAATCAGAAGACAGCACAATGGACATAAAAACTTGTTTAAAGTAATGTTTAAAGTAATACCAGAACTTTCCAAACTTTCCAAACATGAAAAAAGTATTTAACACAGACATATAGAACCAGAAACAGCCATGATCAGGGGAAAAAAAAAAAAAAAACCCGAACACTCCACATCATAATGTAATTAAAATACCAAAGACCCAACCCAAAAACAAAATCTTCAAAGCTGTTAGAGAAAAGTGATGAATCACTTATAAAGGAAAACCCATCAGAATTACAGCAGACTTCTCAACACAAAGCTTGAAGGCAAGGAGAGCTCACAATGAAGTACTTCAAGCCCTAAAAGTAAACAACTTCCAATCCAAAGTAATATGTCCTGCAAAATTATCTTTCAAAATTGATGGAGAAATAAGGTATTTCCATGATAAAAACCACCTAAAGAAATTCAAGGCCACCAAACAAACACTCCAAAAAATTCTCAAGGATATCCTACAAAGAGATGATGAAGCTAAAAATACCAGAGTATCCAACAGAATGAATGTACCAGTTAAAGCAAGCAATTAAGTAAAAGGGAGATACAGAAAAACAGGAGCATGAAAATAATACAATAAGAATAATTTAATACCTATGGGTCATAGCTATCAATGTGAATGGTCTCAATTTGCCAATCAAGAGACAAAGATTAGCAGAATGTATCAAGAAACAAAATTCAGTGACATTCTGTATATAAGAAACACATTGACACTGAAAAGAAATTCATTGACTAAAAATTAAAAGATGGGAAACAATATTCCATGCAGTCGGAACCCCAAACTAAGCAGGAGTAGCTAGTCTATATTCAGACAAAGTTAACTTTGAGTCAAAACTGATCAAAAGAGGCAAAGAAAAATACTGCATATTGGTTAATGGAACTGTTCAACAGGAAGAGATAACAATTGTAAACATACATGCACCAAACTATGGTGTACTCACCACTATAAAAAACACTCCTGGACATAAAAGATCACATAAACATCAATACAGTTGTAGTGGGGGACCACAATACCCCATTATCAAAAATAGATCAACTACGCACACACACAAAGTCAACAAAGAAATATCAGAGTTGAAAAAAAACTTCAAACACATTTAATAGACATGTAGAGTGCTCTGTTCAGCTGCTACAGGATACACATTTTTTCAGCAACATATGGAACTTTCTCCAAAGTAGACCACATACTATATAATAAAGCGTAGTTAAATAAATGCAAAAGTATCAAAATTTTACCATGCATGTTGTAAGACCACACAGCAATTAAATTAGAAATCAATGGCAAAAGAAACCACAGAGATTATGCAAATATATGGGAATTAGACCACACACTTTTGGGTAATCAGTGGGTCACAGAAATTAAGGTAAAAATAAGATAGTTCCTGGAATTAAATGTCAATGCCAATACAAGATACCAGAACATATGGGAAATAATGAAAGCAGTCTAAGCGAAAAGTTCGTAGCTGTGAATACCCACATCAGAAAAACAGAGTGAGCCCAAATAAATAACCTAATATTGCACCTCAAAGTCCCAGGAAAAAAAAAAAAAATACAAATCCTGAGCTAGTACAAAAAAAAAAAGGAAATTATAAAGATTACAGCAGAAATTACTGAAATGGGGACTAATGAAACAACACAAAGAATCAAAGAATTGAAGAGCTAGTTTTTTAAAAGAATAAACAAAATTGAAAAACCCTTAGCCAATCTTACCAAATAAGGAAAGAAAAGACACAAATCAATGCAATTAGAAATGAAAAAGGTGAAATCACAACAGATACCATGCAAGTCCACAAGAATTTTAAGAACTACTTCACTAACCTGTATTCCAAAAAGTTTGAGAACTCAGAAGAAATAGACATGAATTACCAAAACTGAACCAAGAAAACTTAAAAATCCCGGGTAATCCAATAACTGGCAATGAAATTGAAACAGTAATAAAACCATGAACCAGTTAAGAAAAGCCCATGACCTGATGGGCTTCACTGTCAAATTCTATAGGAATTTCACAGAAGATCTAACCCCACTACTCCTTGAAATCCTTAATGAAATTGAAAAGGAAGGAGTACTACCAAAGTCATTCTTGGAAACTAGCATTATCCAAATTCCAACACACGACAAGGATCCAACCAGGAAATGAAATGTCAGGTCAGTTTCTCTAATGAACATAGGTGCAAAAACCTTAACAAGATGCTGGAAAACACAATGCAACAAATCATCAAAAAATCATGCATGATGATGGTGTAGGCTTCATTGCAGGGATGCAAAGATGGTTCAACACATGTAAATCAATAAACATAATTCATCACATAACAGAAGTAAGGACAAAAATCACACGATCATCTCAAAAAACAAAACCTAACATCTATTCATGATAAAAAAAAAACCCTGAAGAGAATAGGTGTAGAAGGACTTTTTCTCAATCTGATAAAAGCCATTTATTACAGTTCTCCTGCCAACATCATGTTAAATGGGGAAAAACTGAGGCTTTCCTTCTAAAATAAGGAATAAGACAAGGACGTCCACTGTCACAACTTCTGTCAACATAGTTCTTGAAACATTAGCCAGAGCAATAAAGCAAGAGAAAGAAATACAAGGAATGTATATAGGCCAGGACAAAGTCAAAGTATTGTTATTTGCAGATGACAAGAGCTTCAATTTACAAGCTGCAAAAAAATCCACAAAAAGGCTCTTAGAATTAATAAGCGAATTCAACAATAAAGCAGGATATAAAATAAACACAAAAATCAGTAGCATTCCTATACACTAACTATGAACTCACTGAAAAATTAAGAAAACCATACCATTCACAGTAATACCAAAAAATTAAATATTTAGGAATTAACCTAAGCAAGGAAGTGAAAGGCCTCTACAATGAAAATTATATCACTCTGAAAAAAGAGGTCAAGGAGGACATCAGAAAATGGAAAGACGTCCCCTGTTCCCAAATAGGCAGAATGAATACAATCCAAATAGCTGTACTTTCAAAACTGAAATACAGATTTAAGGTAATTTCAGTCAAAATGCCAATACCATTTCTCACAGATCTAGAGAAGACAACCCTAAAATTCACATGTGACCAGAAGAGAATCAGAATAGCAAAAGCAATTCTGGGCAACACAAGCAAAGCAGGAAGCATCACGATCCCAGATTTGAAGTTATATTATAAAGCTACTGTGATTAAAAATAGCACGGTACTGGCATAAAAATAGGCATGTGGATCAATTGAAGAGAATAGAGGAAACAGAAAGAACCCCAGACACATTCTGCTGTTTGATCTTTGGGCAAAGATGCCGAAAGTAGACCCTGGGGGAATGATAGCCTCTTTAATAAATGGTGCTGGGAAATTGACCCTCCATATGAAGAAAATTGTGCTTACTCCCATATATCTTACCATATGCTAATCTAAAATAGAAATGGATCAAAGATCTACATGTTAAAACAGAAACCCTTAATCTACTGGAAGATCAGGTAGGTAAAACTCTTAATGACATGGGCACAGATAAAAACTTTTTGAGCAAAGCCTCAAAGGCATGAGAAATAATACAGAGAAGCAACAAAGGGAATATGTCAAATAAACTCTGCACAGGGCTGAGGATTTAGCTCAATAGTTAGAGTACTTGCCTAGCAAGCACAAGGACCTGAGTTCGATCCCTGGCACCAAAAAACAGAACAAAACAAAAAAATTGCACAACAAAGGAAACAATCAGCACAATAAAGAGGTATCATTTCACCCTTGTGAGAACAGCTCTTATTGAGGAAAAAAAAAAAACTGCTGGTGAAGATGGGGAGAAAAAGGGATTTGTGATTTGTAGGAATGTAAATCAGTGGAGCCATTAACAAAGAACAACAGTTAGAAGTTCTTCAAATATTAACATAAAATCCAGCTGTCCCTCTGCTAGGTGAATATCAAATGACATAAAATCAGTTTATCAAAGAGATATCTGCACTCCCATGCTTATTGCAACACTATTAAAATTAACCAAGATGTTGAAAACAGTCCATTGGCTGGCAGATAATGAAATAAAATGTGTACATTCATAGTGAAATAATATTCAACTATAAAAAAGAATAAAACCCCATCATATGTAGCAAAATAAATGGAACTTGTGTCATTGCGTTAATTGAAATAAGCCAGGTATACAAGACAAGTACTGCATATTTTCATATATGGAAGCTGAACATGTTAAAGAAGAGAGTAGAATAGTGGTGACTAAAGACTAGGAAAGACCTAGGAAAGGTAGGGTGGAGAAAGGATTTAAGGAGGCTGAATCAGAGGTACAAAGAAATACAGTTAGGAGGATATAAGAGGATGATTGTAATTTACAACATATTTTATATTTTATGATGAACTAGCAGAGAGGACTTTGAAAATAATAAATGAGGACATGTGAATGCTAATATTCTTGATTTGATAAATTACACATTGTACACTTGTATCAAATTATCACACTGTACAATTATCATACGTCAATCGAAAAGTTGGCTTTAGAGAAAGGACTATAAGCAGAAAATAAACATGGTATTACAAAATAGTAAAAGAGTCGGTTCACCAACAGTCAAAAGTATTCTACATGTTCATACACCTAATAATAGAACTTCAATACATATAACACAAAAATGAGTAAAAGTAACAGATAAATGAACAAACCATAATTAGGGTCTTTAATATTCCTTCCTCAGCAGTTAATAGAATAGACAGAAATTCCATCGAAGATATAGAAGACATGAACAGTGCTACCAACAAATCTGACCCGATTGGCATACGTACAGCATTCCACCGAAAAGCCATAGAGTATAAATTGTTTTCAATGGCACAGAGACCATATTCTGGACCACTAAATAGCACTATATAAATTTGTAAAAATTAAAATCAAAGCATGATCTTTGGCGATAATGGGATTGAATATAAATCAACAAGTTTCCAATAACGAAGGACCTAAATTCTTCATTTAGAATTTATCTTCCAGCAATAACGAGGAAACTGTTCAAAAATGTCTGTTCTCTAATAATATTACACTTGACCTAAATTTTCAAAAATTCAGTACTATGTAGTATTTCAGAATTTAGTTTTGATCTTCCTGATACATACAGGGAAAATTATGACGCTGGGATTACCCAGGAACTGAATTTAACATGGTCTTGGGGCAATCTGTAGTATTATGGTAGCATTTGGAGGAAAGGATAAATATTTTTCCCTTGGAATAGATATCGAAAATGTTTTTGAAAAAAATAAAGCCATCTTTATTTAGTGTTAATTCACTAGGCTGGGCATCTATGCTTTAATCTGCTTGTACAATACAAAATAAAATAGAAAATCTGCACCCTCCCTGATCACCTCTCTCCTGATGGAAATGAATAGGAAAGATACATTCCAGAACCTTGGGAGAGGGAAGGAATAGGATTCACAATTTAATGTTGGACCCCTACTTTTGGTCACTTGATTTTTAAAAAATGATAGTATCTATGTATCTATAAAACATAAAGCAGTGCACTTTTTAAAGTACTTTTTTAGACACTCTATGAGATAGTTTGTGACAATCTCGGTTTTTGGAAGACAGACATTCACAGTAAAATTGTTAAGAGATTGAGTTCTAAGTTTAAATGGCCCTGTGTTCACATTCCCAGATCTGCCGCTCTGTGGTCTTACAACCTCACTTGTGTATGGTAAGGATAATAACAGGATCTTTAAGCAGCTTTGCTGTGTAAATTTTTGATGCTGACCGAAAGAATGCTTCATATGATGTGTGGTCTGTCCTTCTGTTCTGTTATGCCATGCTGCTTAACTTGGCTTGTCGTTCTTTGCCTTCTCTGTGAATGTCATTCTGTCACTGCTGTGTTAATCACCTTCTTAGCAATCAGTAAGTTCTTTATGAATATTAACATGTGTACAAATTTTTGCTTAATGTTGAGAGGGACAGCACAGTTCACTCCTTTATAATCCCAAAAGCTTTTATAATAAATAATCTACCAAACTAGGAAACCTTTCAGTAATAAGTTTACCTTACTCTTTGTGTGTCTCAACATGTTTTTTTGTCTTTTTTGTTTTGTTTTGTTTTCTTTTCTTTTCCGGGGGGAAGGTCGAAACATTTTTTCCCACAGAAACAGGATGTCTTGGATAAGATCATGAAAGTATTCGAGTAAATTGATGCAAGGAAGAGGACAGGGTGTGAGAGTATGAACCAAGTTGTCTGACTTCTGAATATCTAAGTACAACTCTGAAAAAACAGTGTGAACAAATACAAAATAAAGTCCCATTTCTTCTTAAGAGACTATAAATTACACAAATCTCCTGCTTCCAATTTTCAAGTCATTAGGCATTTATTTCAGTCAAATGGGTAATCCATTCACAGACAAAAAAAAAAAAGAAAATATTGTCTTTCTACTTAAAGATTCCAGAAATCTTTCTTGTAGGCGCTTTGATGACTGCCACACACAGAAGTAAGGGAGGTACTGAGAATTCATCCTGCAGTATAAATGCCCTGCTGGAAAGCCATGTGCAACCCAAATTGCATAATTGCAGCTAATTTATACTCAGGTAGAATTAAGTAAAGGAAGCTGTAGAGCTTCTAAAACCCAGATAGCTACACCTCTCTCAAAGTGAATTCTAGGTTATTGTAATACTGGCAAAAAAGTTGTGAAACTTTAGATGCAGCAAAAGTAAACAGAGGGGCTGGGGATTTAGCTCAGTGGTTAGAGTGCTTGCCTAGCAAGCACAAGGCCCTGAGTTCGATCCCTGGCACCCCCCCCAAAAAAAAGTAAACAGATTTTTTTTTTTTACTGTAAAGCTTTATAATATGCTTTGTAAATTTCCAACCCGAATATAATGTGTACAAGGTTTTCTTCATGTGCTGATAAAATCTTATTTTCTTTGGAGTGTATTTCAGTGCTGGGGTGGTCTTTGGAAGTCATTGTAGACCTTGTTTTCTTCTCAGCTGTAGTATTTTGGGACGGAATGAATGGCAGTGGTATAGACTCCCAGGTTTTCCACTCAAACCAGCAAAGTATGCATTTTAGCAATATGCTAATATCCATTAACTTCTTTGCCTCATTATGCAGTTACTTCAAGATTTTGATTAATGGAAGCATTATTAGAAACAACAGCACTTGGTACTTTCTCACAAAGGTACAACATTACTCCTAAAGGCAGATACATTAATCTTTCTTACTTTGTTTACTTTTACCCTCTTTTACAAGCAGCTACCTACATCATTTCTGGAACATCTTTCATTTAGATGAATTTGACCACCAGAAAATATCTTTCATTAGAAAGAGATCTGAAGTCAGAAGCACACATGATACCACTAATGCACTTCTTCAGTCATAAGACCTGATTTGAATAAAACAATTTTGGCTCTTGTTTAAGGAGATAAATGTATAGTTCGAAAAGGTAGGAAATAAATATGCATTAACTGTCACTAAGGAAATTGCCTGGTCAACCAGGAAAATGTAGTATCATTAAGTTAAAATGAGGGGGCAAGGACGACCTTGCTACGACTTTGGAAAGAGGGACTTCTATTCTTGTGAGAAAACAAGAGCTGTGTGTATCAGACAAGGGAAGAGCTGGGAGAAACCTTAGAAATAACCTAGACTAATCTACTCAACTAAACAATGAAAAAGTCTAATACTTCTTTGGCATGCTTAGGAAAATGCCTGGTATCACTCATATAATCAGCAACAGACCTAGACATGGAAATCTGTTCTCCTAAAGATCAATGAATTGCTCTTTTGGCTGCCTTACAACAATCTGAAAGGATTTGCTATCCCACTTCTCTCATTTAATCGGTTCCACCCCATTATTTCTCACCTTGGTAATTGTCACCACCCATCTCCTAGTGCATACCCTCAAACAAGGACTCATTTGTGATTTTTCAATACTTTTTCTCAATCCATCTGCAAGTCCTATTGTCTCAGCCTTCAAGATGCATCTTTCAAACTGTATGACATCAAGCTACATCTCTTTCTTTTACTAGCTCTAATTTGTCTTCCTACTTTCGTATTTCATCCTGACAATTCATAATCCATGAGAAGTTAGAGTGATATTTTTAAGACAGCCAGCAATTTTTCTAAACTTTCCAGCCTGTAATCCCAGCACTAGGAAGGCTGAGGCAGGAGGATCACTGTGATCTGGAGGCCAGCCTGGGCTACATCATGAATTCAAGGCCAGCCTGAACTACACAGGAGACCCTGTCTCGACAAACAAATGCATACATGCACACTTCCCAAGGGACTTAATTCTAGTTTCCCGATTTCAACTGTGTAAATAGTCCCATAAGCCTGAGTTTAACACACGGAAGGCATAATCAAGAAGAAATGAGCCAAATCCATTCTCATAATTCAGTGCTGGCCAGTCCTACCACAGCACTGTCTGTGGTCAGATGCTTCATTTGTGTTTGCAAACAGCAAGAAAGTGGGGGAAAAAAGCAGGGTTTTTCTGGTTCACGTAACTGAGAAGTTGAGGCAAATGATACCACCTGGCATTGCTACGTTCAGATTCTCAAATGTTGGATTAGGAATTTTTTTAATTCAGTCAGTCATTCATTGATTTAAAAAATACAGTTAAATACTCACTTTGTGTCAGGCACTGTTCAGAATACTGAGTGCATAGTGATAAGTTAGACATAGTTCTGCCTTCCTGGAGTTATGTTCTCGTGGTGGAGATAACCAGTAAAAAAAAAAATACACGATCAGAAGTAGTGATAAGTCCTGTGATGAAAAACAAAACAAGGCCAAGGAAAAGGGAGTTATGGTGGAATTTTAGAACAGACAGTAACTGGTTGGGTGGTCAGGGAAGTGGCAACGAGCAGGGGCTTTAAGGACAAGGGAGGAGCAAGTGTGTGAGTGCTGGGACTGGAGCATGTCCGCGTGTTGAAGACAGCTAAGGACTTCTGTGTGCTTGGAGCCGAGTGAGTGAAAGGGAGAGTAGGGGGAAGGTTTGGGAGAGTAGGGGGAAGGTTTGGGAGAGTAGGGGGAAGGTTTGGAAGATGAAAGGAACTGTACATGAATGACTCTAGCCAAAGGAAGTTGTTTGGATTTTATTACAAAACCGATGTAAAACTGAGTGGTGAGGTACTATGGTTTGATTAGTATTTAAAAGAACTCATCTCCCAGGTGAGTAGTGTTGTGTGCAAGGAGCAGGATGCTCCAAGAAGCAGGAAACACAGGGAAGGGATGATGTCGATAGTCTAGGTGCTAGAGGAAAGTGGCTTAGGACCAAGATAAAGCTAGAAAGATGGAGAAAGGCGGTCAGATTTGTGACCAACAAAACTTAGTAATGGACAAGATGTTACCTAAGAGCAAGAGGAAAGTCATGATTGACTCTAATATTTTGGGATCCAAGCAGAAAAACAGTACCATGTGTGTTAAGATTTACAGAGATACATAATAGATTACTGCTTGGGAAAAGTTGGGGGTGAAGGTAAAACCATGATCATTATTCATGAGTGGAAATATAATGTTTAAAGTCATGGGCACTGAATGTAAACAGAGAAGAGGATCTAGAACCAAGCCCTCTTCTGAAAAGAAGAGGACCAGGGCACAAAGATAAGAAACAGAAAGTGACAACAGGCACAAAACAGATGTCCTCAAAGTCAATGGAAGATATTATGTCAAGCAGGTAAGAGTGATGAACTCTGCCAAACGCTACCGAGACACTCGCTGTGCAAGGTGGCAACATGACGAGGGCAATTTTGGACGACGGTGTCACAGCCTGAATGGTGAGAGCTAAAGAGGAAAGGAGATAGTAGGGAAAGGAGACGGAGCATGGAATATACTTTGAAGGAAGTTCCCTCTAACGGATGATAGAGAAAGGAAACAGAGCCGGAAACTGTGGGAGTTAAGGATTTTCTTAGTGCGTAATTGTTTTTTAAGTTAAAAAAAGCCACAGGAAGTTTATAAACACAGTAGACAAGAGAACATTGATAATACAGGAGAGCAAGAGGTAAATACAGGTGCAGACTATGAGCAGCAGGTGCTGTGATTTGGGATCTGGTGTGCCTCAGTAGGTTGATATTTAAAAGGAAGATGGACATATCAGTATTTTAGTAATGAAGGGAAGAAAAATGTAGTGCTGCCAAAACTGGAAGTTTGACAGATTGGCCCTGGGGAAACACAGGGAATTCTCTTCTGATTGCTTCACTATAGTGAGATGAAAATCTGTATCATCAGATGTTAGTGAATTGGGAGGGAAACATATTGGAACTTGAAGAGAAAGGAGAAAATTTGAAGCGGACTTCTCAGGAAGTGAGAGAGAATGTTGATCAGCACAGTGTTAGAACTGCCAGGTATTGCCAAGGGCTCCCCTGAGGTTTTCAGTCACCTTTCTAGATGCCGCCCCCATTCTCCGGCTGACTCAACCATGTTTGTGCCAGTATTACTACTTGCTAGTGTTGGCTTCCTTCCTACCACCTGAGCAAATCCACTGGGGCAAAAAGCCTATTTCCCAATAGATCCAGGAAAAAACAAAACAAAACAAAAAATCTAGTGAGTCTCAGGTACTTCAGCCCTTGCTCTGGCTTGACTTCACTACTGTGTCGGGGTGCTGCGCTATATTGTGCTTCTCTGGGGGAACCACTTGTGCAGGACATATTGAGAAATAGTGGCTTACCAAAGAAAACCATTGTGTATATTACCATATAAAGGAGAAACAGAAGGTGTGAGAGCAAATCAGCAAATATCTACCACTGTATAGTACTGACATATTCACTTACCAAAATTTTGCAGGAACGAGTCAAACATCATAAAGAACCTTTAAGAATCCTCACAATTCCAGTAGTTTTTAATTCCAAAGTCTTGAAATTCCCTACCAGGGTACATTTGGTCAGGGAAGGGCATGATGCCTACCTCTCTACCTACTCAGCACGTTTTTCAACCTGTTTCAGCAACCTGGTCTTGTAGTGCTACACAAGTACTATTTTCCTCAGCATTTTTTAATACCTGTCATATTTCATTGCATTTCCTTTACAGAGCTTTTACGACTTAAAAAAATCAAATTGATTTTTAATACATTTTGCACCATGACCCCTCTAAAACACAATTCAGTTTTTATTAAATTCTAACTGTATATGTGTTTAAAAGGTTCTTTTCCAACATTTCGTTGTGGAGTTATAGTCTCAGTCATAGCAACGTATGCGCATTCACGTAAGTTGCTATGGTAATATTACAAATTATTCCAAATCACGAGCCTTCCTTGAAGCCATGCATGCTAGATTTGGAAACCACATTGCTTAAAAACCCTCTATTTCAGTCATGAATGTCCCAGATAAGCAGACTGTCATGGAGAGTATAATATGATAAAGCAAGTAAGCGAAAAAAAGTCCTCAAAATTAAAAAAAAAAAATACTGTCTTACTGCTGTTCTAAGATGAGAGATACAGTATAATGGTTCAAAGCAGTGGATTTAAAGGTTTATAACTAAGTGATTATCATCTGCATTTGGAATGCTGGTAGGTGATGTCTCTCCCATGCCTGGATTTGGAAAGTGGCGCTGTCCTTGCCTCTCATTCTTCATGCGCGTGTCGGCACGGAGAGTGTATGTGTTCCATAAAATGAAGGCAGCTCCAGCTGTCCAGCTTCAGTTTAGGACATGGTGGAGAGACCTTGACTGAGGCTTCTCTGCCAGGAAGTAGTTTTGAACTTGACCTCAAGAGCCAGAATAGAGAAGCATTTTTGATTCCAAAGAGTTCCTCTAAGGTTCTGCATCAAACACCTCTCTGCTCTTTTTTTTTCCTCTTGAATCATACAAGAAACCTAATCAGTTTCCCTGAAGAGGTCTGTGGAAGGCAGTTGTATTCCCCTTCACAGATTCCTCTCTTACTTATAGTCTTTCTACTTATGGTCTTTGAGTGGGGACCCTGTTGTCCTGTCCTGGAATAAGACTTGCACTGGAATTTATAGCATCAGATCTCCTGGTTCTCAAGCCTCCAGACTCAGACAGGAACTCTTCTGTTGACAATTCTGGGATTTAAAGTGCAAAAGCCCAAATCTCATAATAAATTGTGTATTACTGTTAGTTCTGTGTATCTGAAAAACCCAGACTAATATAATGGACATTACTTTTAGAATGAGATTGCCTAGTGAAGCTTCATTTGAAGTTCATCACATATGGATTATTGAACATCTGCTATGTGGTCAGGGTGTAAGGGAACATAGCCACAAAGAACCAACCCTTGACATCAGGCAGTCAGAAGAGTTGATTTCAATGTTACCTGAAGGGAAGAAGTCTCTCTGTGGGCACTGAGCATCTCATCTATGTTAGAAACTAGGGGTCTGGGGAAAGGCTTTAGAAGAAAACACAAGCTGAGGTTGACTGAAATAGAGGTGATATTTTAATAGGTCAGGAAAGCTTTGGAAAGGCTTATAGGTGGTAACAAACATGCTGAAAAGCACAGAGACTAACTCTTGATTAGATAATACTGTGTATCAACTATTGAACACTTTTTGGTAAGTACCAGGTATTAGGCGTTGCTCTGTGTACACATTGACTCATGTATTCACTTATTAGATATGCAAACTACATTTAGGATCCATTAGATGGTAACTAATGGAAGAAGCAGCTCAAGCAGATTCTGTGCTTGTGTGTGTGTGTGTGTGTGTTTGTGCATGTGTGTGTGTGTGTTACTAGGGATCAAACCCAGGGCCACACTCTGAGCTACATCCTCAGCCCTCCTCTTTATATTTTGGGACAGGGTATTGCTAAATTGCTTAGATGGGACTTGAATTTGAAATCCTCCTGCTTCAGCCTTTCAAAGTGCTGGGATTACAGACATGTGCCACTGCACCTGATTCCAGTAGATTTGTTAATAACAATAGAGAATTTGTGGGTTCACATAATTCAGCAGTCCAAAGGTTCAGCTTAGGGTGTAAGAAGGCTGATTCTCCATTGTAAGTGAATGAGGAAGGGAGCCAGATAGTTTGTCCATCTGCAGTTTTAATACTTTCTTTTGTCTGTCATTTAGACACCCTTCCTGGATCCATATCTTGATTTTTCCTCTAGCTACCTGTGTGATCTTCTGGAAGTTAGCATCTTAACCTTACTACAGTTCATCCACAAAATTAAAGTGATAATAATGAGACCTATCTTACAGGGTGATGACAAGGATTAGAGGAGTTAATTCACATCAAGTCCTTTGAAAACTCTCTGGCACAAAGTAAGTAACAAATGTTGGAAGAAATTCTGGCTGTATCTTAAACCAGAGATATTTTTTGCTGACCTGAAGAAATAAGTAAAGTTCCCTGTCATCTGAGATTTTAAAACTCTAGAAAGCTCACTTTAAATTCCCATATCTCTTCATGAGAGTTACCATGCCCAACAAGAACTCAGAAAAAGTATAAAAAGTTTCAGGGCTGGTAAAATCCTATTATAATCACCGTCATATTTTTAAATAAATTCTGTTAAGTTTTAACAGAAAGTTAGCGTCGTAGTCCCAGTTTGCCATTTCCGACAGTTGAGAGGCCTTGTTCACGTCGTGTAGTTGTACCTCACTTTCCTCATGTACTTAGGTAAGGAGCTCAACTAGAAAACCTCAAGAAATCCCTTCCAATATTAATGTCCTGTGGCTCTATTCATTGATGTTTTACGTGTACTGTGTATGGGAACTAGAGACTTTGCATCATTAAATCTTTAAATAATTCAAAAAACATTGGGGCTGGGAATTTAGCTCAGTGGTTAAAGCACAAAGCCCTGAGTTTGATCCCCGGCACCAAATAAAAAAAGAAACATTTACTCATTTCATCCTACATATGCCAATCACAGACACAGGCATTGGGTGTATATTCCTGAACAAAACAAGACCGATGCCAGCCTTTGTGGCGCTCACTGCCTGGTGAGTGGGAGTAAACAAGCTCCTGTAATACACTGTACAGGACAGACTGGGACACTTGAGAACTTTGGACTGTGACCAGCGAGCAAAGTTCTTGGAATGTTAGTGGGATCAGAGAATGTCTAGTTCCATCACCATAATTCAGAAGCAGGTTGAGGCTCGGGGGAACAATTGGCAAGTTTAAATAAGGAAAAGATGAGCTATTGGAATTGGGATGTTATAATGGGCTCGCTTGAAGTAGTTAAAAAAAAAATCTGTTCTGATGAGACTGTTCTTCTTTGTTCCTGAGCACAAACGCATTTTTAAAAGAATGTTGCTGTCTTTTTTTCTGAACTATTAGATTTGTCTGGGCTACCGGGTAATAGTCTGTGCTATATTATTGTCTTATAGTGCTTTTATCTGAAGTTATCCTTGGTTGATATGCAGCATCTATATAATTTTAGTATTCAGATGACATGTTAAAGCTGAACATGAAGAAAGGACTTAATCTATGATTTAGGCATCGAGATATCTCAGCAAGTCCAGTCCTGCAGGGATTATCAGCAAGTGCTAATGATCAGGAGAGGTCAGGAGCAAAATGGAAAACTAGACAAAGGCACATAAAGATGAATGGTTCTGAATTAGTGGCAAAGATTTCCATCCAAATGATACAGCAATCTTATTTTACCCAGTGTTTATAAGATATAGGTTGTTAGGTGATTATGATGGTGTGTTGAAAGTGGACTGGAATACATACATTTACAAAAATGTAACCATTTCATTCATACATACATTCCACAAATAGCAGCAGAGCAGGTGGGGAATGCAAGCAAGCAATGCAAACAAGCAGCTAATTAGCTTCTTCCTGTATCTTTTATCTAGGCTACCTGCCCTTAGGGCGGGTAGCACTCCCACCCTTAATTTTAGTCTCACATCTTTGATCCCAGCAGAACCATGCCAAACCGATTAATGGATTAATTTAGTAACCACACACTCTAGATCCAGCTATCTCTTACCACATGAGGCTTTGGGGGGACATCTAAACACAAACCATAACACGTAGTCTCTTTTCAGGGTTGTGCTATGTTTGCCTTTTGTATATACAGTTAACATCATAAAGGAAAATCAACAGCAGAATGGATAAAGAAAATGTGCTTTTTTATATACAATGGAGTACTACTCTGCCATAAAGAATGATAAGCTTGAGATATCCCTAGGTAAATGGATGCATCTTGAGACCATACTCTTAAGTGAAATAAATCGGACACACATGTTTAAATACCGCATAGTTTCCCTGGTGTGAGAAACTGAAGTGTATATAAAGACTAAAATGTATTATATTGGAAAAGGGAAGAAAATGTCCAAATGGGAAAGGGAACAAGGGAGGGGGAAAGGAACAGAGGAACAAGAGAAATAAGAAATGGAAGGAAAAAATGGAAAGAAAGCTTTTGTAAATAGGGAGGGAGGAGGGGGTGAGGGGAGGGGAATGGGAAAAAAAGAAGCAACAAGATATGTCATGTACAGGTACAAATCCCCTCTGATGAATGTTATCACTATATACATCTAAAATATACCATTAAAATAAAAGTTAAAAAAAAGAAAAGAAATTACTGCGGTCTGGGTTATTCTTTAGCCTCATATCACCAATGCTGAAGGGTAGTCGTTTGATCAATGATAGAGTTATTTTTCAAGCCAATTAATGACAAAGGAGAGATGAGAATCCTAGACTGATTTTCTTTTAGAATCTGCCTAAACTTTACTCATTTCACAGATATGAATTCCTGCTACAAGAACATTTCTCAGTTGTCTACTTTCTAGGTAAGAGTCTCTTTGTTTCATGCATTATCCTACTAACATTGGGAAAGATTATCTATCCTAAGGAGCAAGAACTATCCAATGTACTGGGCATTCCAACGGCCTTGCATCTTGGACTCTGGTCTTGAAGAATATTAAATGCTTTTGTGAAATTACTTGTAATGGTTCCAGAATATAATTACATTTCAAGAGGCATCCATCATGACTCTAGGATGATAGAAATTCTGAAAAAGAATCGGTTCTCTGACTACAGAACAAATGAAGCTTTATCAGCTTTGGGGAGGAAGAACACAACAAGGAGGATAAAAACTAAGAAGAAGAAGTAGACTAAAGAGGGACTTCAAAAAAACAGGAGGAGGATACAAGAGGGAAGCCTCTGAAGGAAGAAAACCTTGTAGGCACAATCAGTCACTGTGGATTGCTCACCACCACGTACTTATTTACAGCTAACCGTGGGTCCCACTGCTGGCCCCAGTTCCTGCTTACCCAGTTCTCTTACCCCTGGACTCAGAAGCACCACTGAAGACCCAGACAACTCTTGTAGACATCATGGTTCCACTCCCCGTAGTTCACTGAAGACCATGATGTTTCCAATATAATGTAATCCAAATGAGCCATCGCACTACCACAGCCCCCTCGGCCCAGAGTTGTGCACATTTCCACCCTTGGCACACTGTGCACAGATAGACATAGTGGCGCAGCATGCTGTCACATGTACCCCTGCTTGGAACTTACATGCCCTTTCCAAATGAAGATCTTTCCTTACCAAAGCCACACTGCAAGGTCTAGAAGTGACCACCTCTTCAAATGCTCAACTACAATGCAAAGACAAAATAAATGGGAAAAATCAGAGAAGGAGGCTTCTATCACAGGAATAAAATCAACTCCCAGTTGCTGACCACGAATAGATATAAATGGAGATACTTGAACTTCCTGACAAAGTAATTGCTCCAAAGAATCTCAGTAAGCTCTAAACTACAAGAATAAAGAGTCAGGAAAAGAATATTAAAGAAACCCAGAAGCTCCACAAAGGAGGTTAAATTATAAATAGGAACTAAACTCAAGTTCCTGAGCTGAAAAAAGTTGTGAATGAAATTGAAACTGCTGTAAAGACTTTCAGCAGTAAGTTCAATCAGGCAGAAGAAAGAATTGGCAAACTTTAAGACAGGTCACTTGAAACTATTCAGTCAAGAGTTTAGAAAAAGAGAGAAGAGAAAGAATGAAGAAAAACTACACAATATCCAGGATAATATCAAACAAATCAGTATACATCGTGAATTTCAGGAGAACAGAATGAGGAAAGGGTCTTACTTAAATAATAACTAAACACTTTGCAAAATCTAGGGAGGGAAATAGACATCTAGACTCAAGAAGCCCATAGGCTTGTAAATATCCCGAACATAACAGGATCTTCAGAAAGACACATTATTATTAAATTGTCAAAAATCGAAAGAAAGAGAGCATTTTGAAAGTAGTATCAGAAAAGAGAATCATTACGTACAAAGAAACCCCCGTAAAACTATCAGTGAATTTCTCAACAGAAAGTTTTCTAGCCAGAACAAAAAATGATGATATATTTGAAGTATTAAAAGAAAAACAGTATCTAACCAAGCGTGTTATACCATGCAAAGCTATCCTTTAGAAATAAATGGGAGATAAAATCTTTCCCAGAAAATAAAAATCTGGGTGTCAGCATCAGACCTATGTTACAAAAAATGCTTCAGAGAGTTTTTCAAACACAGTCAGAACAGGCTAAGCAGTAATACAGAAGCATATCAAAGTATAAATCCTACAGATATGTGTCACATATACTCACATATAGAATATAACACTGTGATACTGGCACGAAATTTATCCTGATAAGTTTAAAAACAAAGCATTAAGAATAACTACAATCACAGCAATTTGATAAAAGATTTAAATACAGAAAGAGGTAAGCTGACTTCAAGAAAGCAGAGTGTGTAAGGGTAGGGAGGGTGGTAAAAGCATAGAGTTTTTTATGTAACTGAGTTAAATTGTTATCAGATAAAATAGATCGCTAGAACTAGAAGAAAATTTATATTAGCCTCTTGGTAACTGCAAAGGAAAAACTCATTGTAGTTACACAAAGTATAAAGAGAAAGGGATCAAACCAAACCTCTACAAAACTAGTCAAATAATAAAGCGTATAGTTACTGGATTAAAAAAATAAATTTAGTGATATGCTATTTACAAGAAACTTACATTCAATATCTGAAAGTGAAAGTGTGGATAAGATTTTCTGTGCACATGGTTACCAAAAGACAGAAGAGGTGTCTATAATAATTTCAGACAAAGGAGACCATCAGTCAAACACTGTCAAGAGAAGCAAGGCCATTATACAACAATAAAAAAAATTAACAGGAAGATGTAGTAGTTGTAAATATATATATGTGTGTCTCACATCATCATAGCATCTACATATTTAAAACAAACATTGGGACATCTGAAGGAAATCTTACGATATGAGGAAAGCACCAGACCTTAATACTCTACTGTCATGAATGGATAGAAAGCCATTCAGGCAACAGTCGGTAAGGAAACAACTGACTCGAGCGATGTTCTAATGGGCCTAATGCACATACAGAATTTCCACCTAAAAGCAAAGGAATTCACATTCTTTACAAGCACATAGTAGAACATTCTCCAGAATAGACTCACATATTTGGTCTTAACAAATCTAAAAAGACTGAAATCCTACCAAGTGTCTTCTCAGATTTTAACCGAGACGTTCAAATGAATTTTCATTAGGATATGTTTTCGACATGAGCTGCTTCTCCAGCTCCCTCAGGCTGAGCGTGTAAACCACCACCCGCTTCCCTGACACTGATAAGGAGGATTGAACATTCCTGCAGTGCCTCTGGGTCAAAGCCTAGCTAAGTCTACACATGAATATTTACTGGTTTTTGTCGTATCCATTCTGTGCATTGGAATACTTCTGAGCTTAAGGGAGGCAGGCTAGCTACCTTTCCGATTTGGCCAAACTGTGAATTAACACATGAGTTTTTTCTCATACTCTTGGTGATGAGCAGGCAAATCCAGAGAGTGGATTTGGGGCCCAGATTCAGGGCTGACAGAGTCCTACCAGCACCAAGACTTCATCAGAATGATACTAGAAGTCAGTAATAGAAAGAAAACAGGACAATTCACAAACACAGAAATGGACAACATACTTTCAAACAATGATTAATCACAAGGAAGAAATCAAAAGAGAATTTTTAAAAGCCTTTAGATCAATTAAAAGCAAAATACAATTTACCACAATTTATGAAATGCAGCAAAAGTAGTGCTAAGAAAGACATTTACAGTGTTAAGAGTCTACATTAAAAAAGAAAGCTCTTACTGAACAACCTAACTTCACAACACAAAGAACTAGGAAAAGAAGAACAAAAATCTAAAGTTAGCATGTGAAGGGAAATTGTAAACATTGGCGCAGAAATAAAGTAAAAGATAATCAATGGGAAAATCAAAACTAAGAATTGGTTCACTGAAAATACAAACAAAATTGACTAACCCTTAGCTAGCCTGAACAAAAAAGACAGAATAAGTAGAATCAGAAAGAGTAGGCGTTACAAGATTGTTAAGCTGAGAGTTAGACATTAGCAGGTGTGGAGACAGGGATTTGGATATACATAGAAGCAAAGAAGACTCTTTCTTTCATTTTCTTCATCATTATCTGTACATGAAATCCAAATTACTTTCATATACTAACCCCTACAATAAATGTGAACATCATGTATTGTAAACAGGTGCTAATAAAGAATTAAATTAAAAAAAATAGTAAATCGAAAGCCTGAACAAAAGAATAACAAAGAAATTTAATCAGTGATCAGACAAACAAAGCTTTATAACAAAAAAAGGAAAGCAAGCCCAGGACCAGATGACTTGACAGGCAAATTCTACCAGAAACTCAAAGAACTAGTACTATCCCATCTTAAACTCTAAAAATAGGGGAGTAGGGCAGTAAATACAGCTCAGCAGTAGGGCACTTGTCCAGCATGCAGAAGGTCCTGGGTTCAATCCCCAGCACCACAAAAGGAGAAAAAAAGTATAGAGTCCCAAACTCATGTTGTGAGGCCAGTTCACAGTGGTTTTCTTTCACTTCCTCAAACAAGCCATTTCTGTTTTCCACAAACACTCAAACACATACACTACCTAACTTCATCTAGTTTAAGTGCACAATCTTTACACCAGATGTATCCACTCCTTTGACTTGCCTGGGCCACCTTGAATAAAGAGGAATTGTCTTGGACTACATATAAAATAAATGATAGAGTAACTATATTTAAGTAAGGAAACTTTCCTTTTTTGTGTGTTTGTTATTATAACATTTTTAAAAAATCAAAGGCAAGGGGCCCGTAGGTCACAGGTGTAAAAGTTTACACCTTAACCCAGTAATATTTCTTCTGGGAAACTTTCCTGGATATCTTCAAGATCCATTTCCTTTTTACTCTCTCACAAAACTTCTTACAGTTTCTCCTCATTACACTGATCACAGTTTGGCATTTTTTGTTTTATTATTTGATTAATATTTGCCTCACTCATTAGACTCAGTTCTAAGAAATTTGCTCTGTTCACCATTATGTCTGTCTCTCCCACTACCCAGTATCTGGTAGGTACTCAGTAAGTATTCACAAAATGAAACACATCATTTCTCTAAACATGGACTGGGGAGAAGCCATGTTGTGAGAAAGGCTCAGGTGTAGGAATATGTATGGATGTTTAAGAAACAAAGAATAGGTTGACTAGAGAAGTTATTCTAAGGGGAGCAATAAAGATAAGAATGGAAAGATTCATTTATATGGCAGGTTGGAGCCATAGCTAGGGAACTTTTATTCTCTCCAGTCAGTAATGGAGAAGTGTCTAATATTCTAGAAGAAAAAGGAGACTTTCCAGGTAACAAAAAAAGACTCATCGGAACATTAAAAGTGGAATGGAAATATATAGTTAACTGAAAGCGCGGCTTATGCAAAGAAGAAAAACCAAATAAATGATTATTCCTGCTCTACCCCATGCTAGTGGCTGAAACAGAACATATGCCCAGTGACATCCTGCCCACCCTCGCAGACCTTGTTCAAGCAGGTTCTAGGCACAGCCAGGTGTAGCTCTGCCTCATTAAGCTTGGTGGATTTAGAATGGCGCTTACTCCCAAGGGGAAGTTCTGCTATGTGACCACCTGAGTGGGAAAGAGATTTGTTTTTTGCCTTCAGAGTAAGAGCTATTAAACTGAATTTGAGAAACAACTATGGGCCTGTAGCTTAGCTTCGGGGAATTCTCTGACATATTTGAAATTATGTGCAAAAATCTGTGAAAGTGTTATTTTCTTGGCAGGGCTTCTGTCAGATTCTTTATGGAATATACAATCCCCCCAAAATGTAAGTGCTCTGTGTTTAGAGAGAGCGTTCATATCTCTTTTGGCCAGCAGGGCCGTTATCCATTTATATGAGGATTTGAGGGGTGAACACAGTCTTCTTCGAAAATCTTCACTCATGCTAAAGGATAAATAAATCAAAGATGACTACAAAGAATGTGATTATTTCTTGGCTTCCCACACATTTTTCAAACTTTTCTTGATTCAGCCTAGATGTCTATTTATATGGCATCGTTTGAACAGTGAAATATGCCCAAACTCAAGATGCCAACTCCTGTCTGAAATTTCTATTGCTACTATGACAAATTCCCACATATTTAGTGGCTTCAAACCGCACATTTTTTGTATAATCCCAGAACTCTTCGAGGATGAGGCAGAGGATCACAAATTCAGGCCCAGCTTTGACAACTTAACAAGACCCTATCTCAAAATTTAAAAAAATAATAATAAATGTAGAAAAGAACTAGGGTTGTTCCTTAGAGCAGAGGCCCTGGGTTCAACCCTCAGAAAAAAGAAAAAAAAAAAAAAAAACAAGAGAAAACACATTCACTATCTTGTAGTTCTGGAGATCAGGAGCAGCCCAAAGTCAGTCTTACTGGAAAGAATACTGGTACAAATCGGTTTCTTCTGGACCTCCAAAGAACAAGCCATTTCTCTGCCTTCTGCCGCATCCAGGGCCACCTGAATTGCTTGCCTTGTAGCCTGATGTTCCACATCATAGTCAGCACAGCAGCATCTTCAGACCTTTGTTTCCAGTATCACTCTACTTTCTGTTTAACTCTAAAGTTATTGCTTCCTTCTTATAAGGCCTCTTATCACTGCCCTGGGACTACTGATATAATCCAGGATAATTTCCTGTTTTAAAAGTCTTAACACATCTGCATAATCCCTTTTGCCATGTAAATTAACATAATCATAGTTTCCATGAATTAGGACATGGGTATCATAGGGGGCTCATTATTCAACCTACCATATGCCTAGACTGTACATAAAAGTTTCTTAGTTTAAGGTACCGAAGTATCATTCACCAAGCTGAACCTTGTTCGACAGCATGTTGTGCCACTATTAGTCTCAGGGTTTAATTGTCTTTTGTGTAAATCCTAATATCACTCCAAGGAAATGGAATACTGTAGTTACGATTTTATATTTTAAGCTCATGAAATTACCTAACTTTGAAGGCAGTCCTTCACATTATATAAAAACATTAAAGAATAGGGACATATGATAAGGCTTAGCATAACTTTCTTATGAAGAAATAGCCACCATTAATAGTTTAGTAAATTTTCTTCCATTTTGCATGAGTGGGTATACTCATATGTATACACAAATAAACATAATTTTCTCTACATAATTTTCTCTACCAGAAGATAAAAAAATTCATGAGCTCTCTGTTTTCCTCTTTATAAGTATTTCTTATGTCATCAAGTGTGTATAACTTGAATATCCTGTAATTTTTTTTCAAAATTTTATTTTAATTAACAAGTAATAATTATATGTGTTTATAGAATGTAATGTAGTGTTTTGAAACATGCCAAAATAATTATCCCCAGATTTTAATCATTCTCCTGTGCTGAAGTTCTTTTTCTTCAAATACTATCAGAATTTATAGAGATGTACCTTTGTAGGGAAATGCAGAAATGTAACTTATTTATCCAGGCAAATACCCAAACCAAGATGGAGAACTTTTCTAGCTAGCCAAAATGTTCTCTTCTGCCTGTAGTCAGTTGCCCCCCCCCAAGACAAGAAGTATTCTTATTCATATTGTCACAGACTAGCTTTGCATGGTCTTGATATTCTTCATTTACATGTAAATTATTTCATGTTGAACGTGAAATGAAACTCACTCTTTGGTTGTCTAGTTCTTTTGCCCAACATGATGGCTTTCAAATGTACTCATATTGTTTCATGAATATTTTTCTTTTTTGATATTGCCGAGAAGTATTCCATTTTATAAGTGTACCACAATTTGAATGTCAAGCATTGTTAGTGTACATTTAGATATTTGGGATTAGCACTATTAATAAAGAATGCATTGTTGAGCATTATGATAAACGTTATCTTGTGACCATATACATTTATTTCTCTTGGGTAAATTGTAAAAATGGAAATGCTGGACTACTGAATTGGTTTCAGTTTATTAGAAACTGTCAGATGATTTTCTAAGGAGTAGTTTCACTTTATAGTTCCAGCAACATATAAGAATTGCCTTTGCTTCACATCCTCACCAGCACTTGATCTTTTAGCTTTAGCTATTCAAATACCTGCAGTATTGCATCATTATGCTTTTAACATACGTTTCCTTAGTAGAGTTATAGATCTCTCAAACTGTTGTAGCTGTTCTTTATATAGTCTACATATAAATCTTTGTGATAAATATATGTATATATCTCAAACATTTCTTAGTAGCCCTTGTTTTGCTTTTTACTTTGTTAAAGTTTTAAATTTTGATGAAGCCTAGTTTATTATTTTTTTCTTTTATGATTAGTTTTGTTTCTGTTGTCTTTAGGAAATCTTTGCCTACCTCAAGCCCATAAATGTAGTCTGCTAAGTTATCTGCTAGAAAACCTTACAGGTAGTCCTAGGTTTCACTGCTAGTCTATGATCCATCTTACATTAAAGTTTATTTTATTTTGCACATGTATGTACATTATCTCTTGAAAAGACATTTTCATTGCTATTTAACTCTGTGAGAGCCTTTGTCAAAAATCACCTGATCATGTAACTTGCATTGGCCCAAATCTGTGATCCCAGATCCACAGGAATCTGAGGCAAGAGGATTTCAAATGGGAGACCAACTTGAGGAGAGTGTGTCTCAAAACTAAAAATAAAAAAGGGGAGCAATTCATTTTCCATTTCTCCCTATTCGTTCCATGTAGCTGTGTGACCTCTCTCTTTTCTTCATTTCCCATCTTTAAATAAACTGTCTTCTTTTATTAAAAAAAATAAAATAAAAAATAGGGGTTGGGGACTTAGCTCAGTGGTTAGAGTGCTTGTCTAGCAAGTGCAAGGCCCTGAGTTTGATCCCCAGTACCCAAAAAATAAATAAATAGAAAATAAAAAATAAAAAATAAAAAGGGATGGAGAGGATATACCTCAGTAGGAAGCCCTAGGTTCAATCCTTAGTACCACAAAAAATCAACAACAACAAAAAGGAAACAGACAAAAAGATCCATTGACTATACTCTCAAAATTACAAGTATTTTTTCTTTTGTTAATTTTTAAATTATTCACAAGCATTTTATTGTGTCATTCAATTATATTCCTAATATAGATGACTAAACTGGAATTGTTGAATTGAAGAATATGAATGCTTTAATGATTTTAGTATATATTGCTAAATTTCTTTACAGATTGCTCCAGTTTATACACAAGCCAGCAGTGTGAGATACTCATTTAATTACCATACTACTAGAAATAAGCTTAAAGTATAATTACTCTTAGAAGTAAAAGAATATCACTGTTTTAATTAATTTTCTTTGACTCATAATGAAACTTCTTAAGCGCAAAACTCAGAACTAGAATACTTGAATTTGTGATTCTGCTATTTATGCAAATTGTACAATTGAGGAAATAAGTTCTCTGTGACTGTTTTCATCTTTAAATGAAAATAAAACTAGTATTTATCTTAAGAATTCTGTGAGGAAGTAGACGCATAAGAACTAAAATAAAGAGGCTGGGGATTTAACTCAGTGATTAGAGTGCTTGCCTCATAAGCACAAGGCCTTTTGAGTTCAATCTCCAGCACCACTACCAACAGCAACAACAAAAAGAATTAAAATAAACAATTTTAGTACAGGTACAGTACAACAAAACCTGGCATTTAGTAAATATTCAATATGTGCTGTTAGTAATATTATTATGTAATTACTAGGTCTTTGGGAGTTTTTTCTTTTTGTACAATAAGTAATATCTTTTGGAAATTTAGAAATAGTTGAGAGATTGTACACTAAAATCAAGATCAATGTCAAGCACCTAGAAGTTTGCCTTCAGTCAGCCTTAGAAATCTTTATAAATTTTATTTGAAACAAGGTTTCTTATCTTGAAATTCTTTGCACAATGACCTACATTATGCATGCGCACTTTTGCATTTTTCTGGGAAGAAGTTTAACACTTTCCTTAGACTTTCTAAAAGTCAGTTATAGAGAGAGATACTTTGATTTTCAAAAGCTTTTGCTGCATCCAGTCTTTATAATTGAAGGGCTGCTCTTATGGTTCTTTTGGGAAGGCCTTAAACATAGGACATTAGCCCTGGGCGATCATCTGAAGTTTCTCTACTCTGCAATTTACACGAAGGTAAATTAAGACCTGAGCAAGTAGGTGACTGGCTAAAGTTTATGTAGCTACTAAATGTCAGACCCTGGCACTAAAACCATGAGTCATAACTTCTGGTAAGCACCCTTGACTTGCTCCTCAGACAAACCCTCCAGCTTCTTCAGAGGCACATTTCTCATTTTACTACACATAAAGGTGATGGTAGTTGACTTATTTATGAACGTAGAAGAGTCGTGTTATGAGTTATATGTCTACTTTGAAAGAAAGAAAAAAATGGGCATTTAAAATACTGAAAATGTACACTTTCTTATTTTGTGAGTAATTATTAATTGCCTGAAACCTACCAGGCACTGATGCTAGGCATTGATGTGGCAGTGGTTTCTCCCTTATCCCTGTAAGATAATGAGTGTTCCTCCAATTCAGACAGTCTGCACACTCAGACATCAGATGAGAGAACATCATTCATTTATTCATCCAACATACTTTTTTTTTTAATATCTGCCAGGTCCAGGCCCTATGCTGAATCTCTAGACATGGCTGATTGCACAATTAAAACATCTTGATTCCAGTATATCTCTCATGGGGCTGTTTCGACATATCTAAGCTGCAGGGTTGGGAAGTAAAAATAGTGGTTTGTATATATTTACCGATTATTAGCTGACTAATAATATAAGCTAGTCTGCTGGAAGGTCTTTACCTCTCTACTTTTCTCTTTTTGAAGTATGGAGGTGTGAAACTCAGTTTAAAAAAAAGTGTCCACAGGATGGAGTGCAAGGATCCAAAGACTTAATTCCATTTAAAACCAAGTTAAGCGGGGCATGGGGAGGGGAGAGCTTGTATCTCAAGATGGATGGAATATTCTCTACTGGCTAATTTACTGTCTGCCCTGTAAATCAAAGTATAATTTTTCCTGCCCAAGAAAAGCTATCTATCAAACTTATTCTAAGATTTTGTCAGTTTCCTCTTCAGCGTGAAACTGTTGAACAGCTTGAAAATGTGAATAACAAATATCTTTCACATAACAATTGGCTGAAATAAAAACTTACCTTAAAAACTACTCCCTGAACAACACATATGTGAGAGACACAGAAATAAGAACATTTTTCTGTATGCTAGTATCTTATCACCTCTTCAGTAGAAGCAGAACTATCTAAAATAGGGCAGAGTCTTAATTTTGGAGAACATAGGGGAAGAGGTTTTCCTTTCATTACATAGGTGAAACCTGCTTCATTTTCGAGGAGAATACAATGTTGGAGTTAGCAGTTTTAGTCCATCTTGGTATCTTGTTACTCATTTTTCCCCATAATAGAAAAAAGAACTTATCCAAGTGATCCCAGAGAAATCTAGTGAAAAAGGAAATAGGCCTCTGCTCTTAAAAGGCAATGATGGACCAGAATCATTAGTTATGCAAGATATCAAAATTGATAGAGACAGGATGAAGGCTTGATGGAATCTTACTCTACTATCTTTCGGCAACTTCTTATGAATCTATAATTGGTTCAAAGTAAACTTTAAGAAAAGTGAGTAGTATCCTCTAAGGCAGAGAAGGTGAACCTTCTAGAGACGAGGGTCCAAACTGCGACTCAAAGCCACTTACTTATCACAAAGTGCCAAAACTGCAATTAAACCTGAATACTGAGGTTTTAGTTTAGAAAAAACAGGTCATACATTAACATCTTTTGTCTTAAAAGGAAAGCAAATAACACCCAGGCTATAGGTTCACCACCACTGCAAGGCATGCCGGGAGGGTTGGATACATGTGGCCAATGAGAATTTGAGACACCCTGTAAGTGTGACATATACGATTAAGTTTTGTATTTTAAGAAGGAATGAAATATATCTTTTATAATTTTATATTAATTGTTATTCATGTTTTGGATATACAGGGTTAAATGCCATATACTGTAAAAATTAATTTTTCCTTTTAAATTTCTTTATGTAGCCACTGGAAAATTTAAAATCACATAAAAGACTCACCTTAGAAGAAATATTCCTTAATAAGTTTGTGAGGAGAGCTACAACTTTGCAATGAACTGGCTATATAAGCATATGCGCAGAACAGTCCACTTTTCCCACATGGGTTGTAGACACGGAGAAGCATGGAGAAATAGAAAAGCCCTTAGGTCTAAACTGTGTTTAACAATCCAGGAAGATTTGCCATTTATGAGCTTTCAAGCCTCATTTATTAATTATTCCTTTTGGTTTCTTGTGTCTGTTTTAATGCCTAGAACTAGGACAAGAGGACAAGGGTGATTATATTCCTTCAACCTGCAGCATAGAGAGACAGATGAACTACCAAGGAAATATCGGGAGGAAATTTTAATCCAGGGTATATAAAAAAGATAAATGACAAAATAAAATTTATGCTGAATATATATAAAGCTGAAAATGTGGGATAGGTTTGGGAGACAGATACCCTTTTGGGCTGCATAGTGCTAAATATCCCCAGGCGTCTTCGGAAAGAACTTCAGTGCGGGCTGGGGACGTCAATAAGTTTGGGGATCAGTCCAGACAACGACAAGGCATAAAATAATTTTGTTTAGAGGAATGATATGACTGGGGCTCTGCTTTGAAATAACTTAGAGTAATATGAAGAAAAGAGAGACATAAAGAGAAATTGAAGTTAGACTAACATACTCAGGAATTGCCCAACAGCCTATAAAACCTGGGCATTAATGGTTAGGACGGTCAAACTAATTACCATAATGATTCCATTTGAACTCAGTAAATAATTGTTGAGAGCATTCTCAAAGGCAGTGCTATGTGAGGTAGGTGGGTTACCTGTCCCCATCAGGCATTCACTGTACTGGGAAAAAAGCATTAAATATTTAAAATGTGTCTCTGAGCTTTATGAATGCCAAGTGCAAATTATTTCTTGCACATTTAAGGCAGAGTCCTCATATTGCAAAGTCTTGGGAATCAGTAAGTGGTGTTTTAGCCAAGTCCTGAAATACAGTTCACCAGAGAGGACTCAGTGAACAAGGGCAAGGGAAAGTGGATATCCTGGACTGAGGAACCAACAGGTTCAGAGGTTCTGAGGTGAGAAAGAAATGATGATTTCAAAGAACTGAATGGAATCCAGTATGACTAGAATGTGAGAGCAAGAGGGCATGAGAAGGCATAGTGATGAGAAGGTCATGCACAGCCTGCCTGTGTCGCACTGTACACTGTGGTCCATAGTCTTTATTTCTTTCTTCTTTCTTTGAATCCCAGACTGATCTGTAATCAAATGAAACTTCTATGGTGTGGTATTATTTGACTCTATCTGAGGAATGTAAGTAAAAGGCTAAAGAACAGAACTAGAGGTAACAGATGTTTCAGGACCACCCATATTATCTACTCAGACCACAGTGCAGGCAGCAGAGTGCAGATTCGTGGTAGCAGTTCCTGGAATGAAACTCTTTAGACAAAATCTTCCTCAAATATGGGTTTTTGCAGTACCCAAATCTTGGCGAAGATAGAAAGGAATGATCTGAGAGGCATGTGGAATCCTATCGAGTAGTATGGTTCGTGCAGAGAATTCCAATAAACTTAATGGCACTTGTAGCTTTATAACCGGGAGGGCTTTTGGTTGTTCAAAAGTATTTCCAAAAAGGTCCAAGTATTCAAGAGATGGATTTTTACATTCACGAGGCAAAACTGGAAGCTTATTTCGAGCTGCTGACAAAAAACGAAGGTTTTTTAGTTGTCCTATCTTGAAAGGCAGCTGAATCAATTCACTGTCATCTAGTTTTAAATCTGTCAGTTCTCGGAGCCGGCGAAACTGCACAGAGAGCGCTTTGAATTTGTTCTTGCTGAGATCCAGACTTCGAAGTGACTTGTGGAGTGTAGACTGACAAAAGGCCACACTGAATGACTCCAGGTGATTGTCACTCAGGTTCAGTTCCTGAAGGTGTGTGAGGTGTCCAGCTGTGAGGGGAGCTTCTTTAGGGGGTTATGACTCAAGTCTAATTTCGCAAGCTTTTTCGAACAAAGCATTCGCATGTCACCTCGGACAAGTCCACAGTAAGAAGTCTGAAGATGTTCCAGGGCATATAGAAAGTTCTTGCTTAGGGGATGTTCTTTTTTGCACGTGATAACCATTTTAGTTTTAAATTTTTCAAATTCTGAAGTCTTGACTGGTGTGAGCGCTGACAGTGATGTGCTCACATCACAGCCTCTGTGAGCCAGTCTCAGGGCTGAAAGGAAACCCTTTAAACTGCCGGAATTGGCCTTACTTTGACAGATACTCACAGGCGGTTCCTGTAACCGGACAGTGGCTTTCCCTTCACGCACATATTTGGTGAAGAATTGCTCAGTGTTCTCCTTCAGCTTTCCAGACCTGCGTTCGGCGGGGGCGCCGCGTCCTGGCGATTCCTGTCCAGCACGTCGTACCTGGCAGCGGCGGGTGGCTGGGTGGCTGGATGGAGCGACAGCTTCCCTTCGCTGAGGTTCGGAAAGGTGGCGCAGGCCCCGCGGGCTCCCGACCGTGTTCCATTAGTCAGCCTGTGCGAGCCTGAGACCTGCTAGATGTCAGTTACGCGGAGCTCCTCTTCCCCCAAATCAAAGAATGAATTCTAAGGAACGAAGGAGGTTAAGAGGAGGAAATTTATTGAGAGAAAGAGATCTCCTGGGAGACAGGAGGGGACCCGAGTGGGTTGCCGGGTTCGTAGTCTTTAAAAAGTGAGAACTTGTTGAAGGCTTCATACAGGGGCAGATATTGAAGAGACAGAAGTTAAAAATCTGGACGAGAAGGTAGGTAGAACCCGCCCAAACACGTGGCAGAGGGGACAGAACAGAGGTGTGCTAGAGTGCATGGAAAACCTTGTTTTCAAAAGTAGACCAAAAAATCTGAGTCAGACATTACACATATCCTTTGCCAAGTAAATGAATAGATAATTGGTGGGAAGGGGAAGGAGAAGGGAGAGAGAGAAACCTTTTAGAAGGTTATTTTTGGACGAGGAGATGGTGATCACTTGAATTTTAGTTGTGCCAGTAGATGAGGGAAAAAGTAACAAATAAAAAGGTTTAGGATTATTTTGGAAGGACCTGCAGGAGACTTGAAGACTGACTAAATGAATATAAGGAGGTGCGGTGGAGGGAAAAGCCGAGGACAACATTTGTGTAGCTGATGTGGTAGACACTATCTCCTCCAATGAGAAAGAGCAAGGAGCAAGGAAGTGTATAGAGAGGATTGTAAAACACCATGCATTATGTGTACAGTCTTTTCTATCCTGTTAGATGAGATATGTCTGGGATTTTGAGATGACTAAATCCAACTCCATCATGTTATACATGAGGAACATTCAGAATTTAAGTGATATTAACCAGTCTCTTAAGGAGCTAATAATACAGTGGGAACTAAGCCCGGACCTGTTGAATCCTATACAACACACTCTTTCTTCTGAATCTTTGCTTCTCAAACTATGGGCTGTGGACTCAAAAGGATCAGTGTTACCATCATGGGGATCTTAAAAGAAATGGAGATCTAACGCCCCATCTGGATCTCCTGAACCTGCATCTTCATTTCAGGAAGGTACCTAGGCAATTTGTGTGCACATTAAACTTTAGTCTTACTGTTCTGTATCACACATTCTGGTTCTGTATGAAATCTAAGGCTAAGTCCACAATGGATGAATTTTTACAGCTAGAAAATAAATATATTGATTTTCTTTCTCTGTATATAAAACATAGCACTGTGAATCTCAATTTTGTGTTCAGTAGAAAGGACTGTTTCCGGTCGTGCCGAGGTACTACTTGTACCCTTGCAAATGAAAGGTTAAACATTTTTGGCCATTTTTCCTGGGTCCCACATATAATCAAATATAGCTATGAGTTCCAAATGCAATCTATCTGCTATTTTTAACAGCTTAAATTAATCTTAAGGATAAAGATAACAGTAGACTCTTAGATGTTGCTGGATTTGTAACTTAACCTTGACGCAAAACTAATTATTCCTAGGCAGACATTTTATTCTCAATTACTGTTGGAGAAAAGAACTTTGCTCTCAAAGGCTGCTGTGGACATGCCCCAGATCCTGTTCTGTATTAGTCTTCAGGATTTCTAAGTGTTTTTTCAAGAAACTGGGTTGATTTGAATTGAGATCAAACTTTGGAGCCTTTCAGAGGATGTTGGTTCATTATTTACCCTGTAGATGGGGGTACTACACACTTCTCCTGTTACCTCTTTCCATACCCTGACCGCTCAGGTCACATGTTTCTTCCTTTCCTTTTGTCTTATAATTTTCCTTTCCAAAAATCTAACCCAGCCATTTTCTTGTACTGCTCTAGTCATTCATCGGAAATTGCCCAGATCTTGAATTACTTAACACTCAGAAACCATGTTTTCATGACAAAGGAAGCATTCTATAGGCATACATAGTCATATTTGTCTTGGTTCCAGGACCTGGCACAATGTACTTTGATTCCGCAAACACTCTTGAAATCAAATAAGAAATGGGGGCTGGGGGGCACAGGGGAGGGCAGGCAGAGAAACTTACACAGCAAAGGAAGTATATTAAGTCACAAAACTAAAAAGTTCAGAGTATTTTCTGCCTCAGGGGAAGGCTTGATTCGGTAGTTCATACCCACCAAGTTCCAGATGCCTTTTCTTGGCAGTATGGTGACCTCCATGGCTCTAGCCTCCACATCTTCATAACACGTCGTTAAGAAGATAAAGGAAAGAATGTCTTCTAGTCACTCTGATGACAGAGAGAGGAAAATCTTGTTCCCAAGAAGCCCAGTGCTTCTTTTGCTTTTCATTGGCTATGGCCTACCCATCCCTCAATCAACCTTTCTGTCCAGGGATGAAGAATTCTTGATCGGCTTGAGCTAACCGAGGAGCTAACTTTCGAAATCACAGGATGGTGGTGGAGCCCAGAAAGACCACCTAATTATGTGTACCAAAGAGGATGTATGTACTAAAGAAAAATTATAATATTCTGCAAAAAAGAAGGGTAACGCACTAAAGATTTCCACTTTTTTGCATAAGTGAATGAAAATTGCGTTTGTCTTGGCTTTAGAGACATTAATACGGAAATAAGTTTTAAAATACAGTTTAGGAATGATAAGGAGTCTTTCTAGGATAATTTCTAGGAGTAAAAAGCAGTGTCAAAACTTACCTTCCAAATCGAAAGAATTTTGTTTCTTCAAACTGATTTGGCTCTTCCTGGTTTACTCCTCTACATGTGAGCTTTTTTCAAGTAAATATTTAGCACCTTTTCCTCTGTCTCGCTTACCATATGACTGCATCCTGCAGCTCACTGGTTTTGCTGCTATTCTGAGATCTGGAGTTTGTTCCAACTTGCAGATCAAATCTAACCTCAAATACCATTTACTTGTTAGTTTATTCCTTTTCCCCCTCCAAAGATCAAAATCTGAATGTTACAGGAGTGTGCTGCTTTTTTCATTTACCTTCAGACTGCGTCCCACGGCTGAACTCATTGTTCTTCTAGGATTAACCACGGGCTCCCATTCTGGTTGGGTGCCCTCTTGGTCTAGTGGTCCATCACTTCAGCATGAACTAAAGGCAGCATTGATTAGACACCCAGTAATAACGTGGTAGAGAGACACTGGCCAATGAGTACAAAGTTGCTGCAAAGATAGAACCAAGTTCTGTTCTGTTGCACAGCTTGATGACCGCAGCTAATAACATTGTATTACATTTTTCAAATAGCTAAAAGAGAAGATCTGAAATGTTCTCACCACAAAGAAATGAAAAATATTTGAGTGATAGATATGATAATTAGCCCGATTTGATCATTATGAGTATACATGTATCAAAACATTACATTGTATTCCTTAAACATATATAATTATTATTTATCATTTTAAAGCATAAAAGAGAGCTAAAATATAATACTGGCTTGTCATCTTAGATTTCTAGTCCTTCCTCTTTATTGCTATTATTCTTTTTGTCCAATGCTGCTGGAAATATGCTACCATTTACACTGTTTAAAATAGCTTATTTTGTTCAGCAAAAACATATATTTATTTTTATACCATTCTAAGGAACTTATATGTTACCACTTGTATCTGAAGCTGAGTATTCTTAAATTATAGAGTAGAATTCTAGTTTGTTTTTATTTTTTAAATTTGTTTTCCTTCTAATTAGCTGCCTTCTCTGTGACAGTTGTCAGCCACTGTAAATACACGTTCAGTGTGGATATAATCATTTAAGTTTAGTGTTCTGCCTCATTCTTGGACTAATCCCAAAGAACTAACTGTGCAAATCCAATTTGAAAATTACTGTGACATAATTAAATCCATGTTCAACAGGACAGTACCAACACATTTTAGGTATTTTTAAAGTTGTAAAATTGATCATTTACTCCAAAAGCATGTGAAATATTTTGACAGAATGGTAGGGTACAATTTCCTTAAGACAACCACACTAGTTCGTTTTTGGGGGGGGGTTTGGTTTTTTTCCATTTCTTGGTTTAGCCTCCATATATTGAAGTATAATTTTTCTATTCTGGAGAAGAAACTTGTTAGCTTTGCAGATATACTGCAGTCCATCGTGTGGTCCTAACAGGGTTTACTTTGGAGATGGACTTAGGTTCAAATATCATGTGTGCTATGTATTTGCGTGACGATGTGGGAAGTTGCCTAGTCCCTTTCCTCACAGTTGCCCTTGGGATCGAATGAGCAAGTACAGGGAAACCACTTAGTGTAAACCTGGATCGTGCCGGGTACACAGTGGATGTTCTTATTAACTCATAGCTCCTCAGCCCTTCCTGGAGTTGCACATTTCATTCATGTGGCAGGTGGAGAAAGGGTACAGGTACTTAGAGACATACTTGGTTATTGTAAAAGAAGTGTTTTGAGAAAAACATCTTGAGGGTAGAAAATCAGAATTAATAACTTTTAAATAAATTTTCCTGACAACATCTTAGATTATTTGTCTATACTACAGTCCTGAGTCAGTCATATATATTTTTTAAAATAAAGACTTAATGAGACACCACCATCCCTATGCTATTTATTTATGTTGTTATTTTTTTTTACTGCTTTTATTCTACAAATGCGTCGAATCCGGTAGGTGCAACAGACCATCTGGCCTGAAAAGCCTAAAGTATTTACTCTCTAACCCTTTACAGAAAATGTTTGTCAACCCTTGGATTAAAATATCTCACTTGAGATCGTTAAAGAGAAACATTTCTCTTTACACCTTTCAATGGAGTGGTGTAAATTACTTTCAAGATCCATATCAGTGATTTTTTTTTAAATTTTTGTTTTTACCAAGAACATGTATTGGTACATTGCATACATAATGATCATAATCAACATGGTTATTTTGTACCTGTACGTGATGTGTCTTGGTTTTCCCCCCTTCCCCTCCCCTCCCTTCCATTCACCCACTCCTCTCTATTTGCAACAAGTTTATTTAATTTTTCCATTTTTTTTCCCCTTTCATCTTACTTTTCTTTTAACCTTCCTTCTTTATCCCCCTTTACCCTATCTATGTCTCCTCTCTTTTGAATACTTTTTTTTTTGGCTGTGAGGAAAAAGGAACCCTCCTCCACTGTTGGTGGGAATGCAGACTGGTCCAACCACTGTGGAAATCAGTGTGGAGATTCCTCAAAAAACTACAACTAGAGGTTCCATTTGACTCAGCTATTCCTCTGCTTGGTATCTTCCCAGAAGAATTAAAATCGTCATACCACAGTGATATATCCACAACCATGTTCATAGCAACACAATTTGTAATAACTAAGTCTTGGCAACAACCCAAATACCCAACAACTAATGAATGGCTAAAGAAGATGTGGTTTCTCTACACAATGGAGTACTACACCGCCATGAAAAAGGATAAATTAGAGTCATTTGTATGTAAATGGATGTTCCTGGAGAACATACTATTAAGTGAAATAAATCAGACACTTATCAGCACACATCGAATTGTTTCTCTGATATGAGAAACCATAAGTGTAAATAAGGACAAAGGAGTATAATAGTTATTATGTAAAAAAACAAAAAAGATAGTATTCAGTGATCTTTGAATAACATAAACACTCCTCAGTATGGTTCTAAGGAAATACATGACGCAAAAATACATTTATTTCACTTAGAGCCACATATTACAGCATTCTGAGTTTCCTGGAAACAGGTGGAGACAAGCCCTGTGTACAGGTGGTTTATTTCAGGAAGGTGATACCAGGACTGGAAAGACTGAAAGAGGGCTGAAGAAAAGTATGCTGATCACTGCTGCGGGCCTTTGAGGTTCAGTCCGGTAAATGCCGCTGAGGAACTATGTAAAGTGCAGCTAGAATGTCCCCCCAAGGTCTAGAAGAAAGGAACATGTGTCCGCCAGCTGCGGTCTTTGCCTGGGCCAGCCCCACAGATTGTTAACACTCACATTTCTGGGCTGACGCAGGCTTCATTGCCAGCAGAATTACCATGCAGATTCCTCAGCCGAGCCAGAGAGGAGGCCCAGGGTCTTCCAGAATGAAGTGGGTCCCCGGGCAGTGGCTAGAGAAGGCAGGTCAAGGGGACACAGGAGGCATCCAATACAGTTAAACGTGCCTGACGTTTACCGAGTGCTTTGGGTGTGTAAATCACAGAGTAAACAATGCTTTCTCTTCCTTTGCTAATGAATTTCATGCCAGTGCAGTGAACAAGTAAGTATCATTAACCACTTTTTATGATTGAAATAATTAAAGAGGAAACTTAAGTTAGAGACATGAAGTAGATAATAACCGTAATGGAAGTTATTGTTCATTTTCTGAAATTTTATGATTCGGTAGCTAATTCCATTGTCTCTTTACTTCAGTTGACCCACTTAAGCCACGCAGTGAACAGTCCAGATAGGGGAAATGGTCTCCTGGACTTTATGGAGGAGAGCCCGAGTTTCAGAAACTTTCCTAAGACTTCCTCACAGCTAGTAAATGGCAGGCTTAAGGAAGACTCAAACCAGGTCTCCCTGACTGCCGAGTTCGTGCTCTGAAACATTTTCTTAAGCTGCTTTTGAAGAGTCTTATAATTGCTTTTTGGGCAAACACAAATCTTTTTTTGATTACATTCTTTGATAGAATTTTTGTGAGCATTTTAATGATTCTTACGCCATGACCAGGCTATACACACAGTCTGGGCCAGTCAATAAAAAGATTGAAAACTCCCACATGTTTATCATTTAATGGGTTATTTTAATCACTTGCTATTGATTAGATGACAGGAGAACAGTGTATGTCCAAAGTAAATTGTAATCCATAAATATGTTGGAGTCCTCACCAAGTCCTTGAAAGCTTTTTATTTTTCATTATTTAGCTACTAGGTAGTAGAAAAATGATTCAAATCTATAGAGTATTTAAAAGCACATTAATACATTGTAAAGTGATTTTATGGCATGGTATACTAAGGCTTCACGTAAGATGACCAAAAAAAAAAAAACCAATAGTTTCCCAGGATGAAAAGATAAATTAGGTCTCACCCTAGCCTAGAGCAATAATCCTGAAGTTGGACTCAGAAGTTCTGAGTTCAAACTCACCCATACCACGTCTGTGGTTCAAGGCAAGTTCTTTAACCCAAGAAAGCCAGTTTAGTAATTTTCAAAATAAGCTACTGTCTACCTGCCAGACCAACATAAAGTCTTGGGTGAGACAGTATACTTTAGAACACTCAATGTGATATAAATGGAAGAATACCTTTGAATACAATCAAGAGATTGTTGCTCTCAAAAATTACGTGCCTATAGCAAAAAGTCAAAAATATTTGAAGTTTAAAAAGTGCCACAGAATCTGATAAGTCTGGTGATTGGGGTTATTACTGACATTTTGGTGAGACATAGTCAGTGGACTTGGTACTTAAGAACATCAGATTTTTTCTCTTTATTATGGAAAAGAACATTTTCCATACCATAAAATCTACAGTCTTAATCATTTTTATTTTTTGCAGTGTAGGGGATGGAACCCGGGACCTTATATATCCTAGCCAAGTGCTCTAACTCTGAGCTAATCCCCAGCCCCTATCTTAAACATTTTCAGGAGTACAGTTCAATAGTGTTAAGTATGTTTGTGTTTTTGTGAAGTAGGTCTCCAGAGCTTTTTCTGTCTTGCAGATCTGAAACTCTTTTTCCCGTTAAAGACAAACTCTCTTTTCACCTCCCTCCTCCCCAGTCACTGGTAATCATGACTGTACTTTCTGGACATTACTGACCCTTACTGGATGCTTACCAGACATGTAGCTGGGCATGTTGTGTGCTGTCCTATATTATCAAAGAATTCATATGGATTTGCTCATTCTAATGAGTGCTCAAAATGCCATAAAAGAATTTAATTTCTCAGTTTTTCTGTATATTTAGTCTTTTAAAGTTATATGGGTGATATTTTTCCATCTAATTCTGGGTACGTTATTCTGCTACACGTTTCTGGTCCTTGAATTTTCTGAACTTGGATTCAGGTGATTCAATATCCTGTGTAGGCGAAAAGGAATCAAACAGGCTTAGAGCACAGGAATGCGCAGTGCCTGTGAGAGAGACAATGGGTGGGTGGGTGGAACTTCAATGACTTTGAAGGAAACCTCGTTGGGAAGTTTAGGCTTGCTTTATCTCTGCCTCTGCGGTTTCAAAGGAAAAGTTTCTCCCTGCCAAACTCCAGGACAAAGAATAAATGACCTGCCTATTCTCATCTCAGGGAAAAAGAGCCTGAAGGGAAACGGCACTGGTTGAAATAAACTTTATGTGATGCTTCTGCAGGCAAGTACACACTGACTCCGATGTTGCTCTTGATTCTCTTGTCAGACTCCCCTTGTCGCGTTCTCAGTTGGTGATTTAATTCCTCTTTTCCTCTACAGGATCTTTTGTCATGTTTCTGCCCACCTTCATTCTGTGTTCTGCTAGGTTTGGAACAGGGACCTCTGGTGATATGTTCCTCCGGTTCAGTCTCAAGGTTGCGTGCTGGATTGCTTCTGATCTCTCCTCCTGCACATGTGCGTGCGCACACACACGCACACACACACACACACATTCGCAACAGGCTAAGCCACCTGTCAGTGTGATGATACTCTGGCTTGTGTGTTTGTTTTACTTTTGTGGTTATGATTATTATGGTAAGAACAATTAGCATCGGAGCTACCCACTTAAAATCTTAAGTGTACAGTAGAGTATTGATGACTATAGGTAAATGTCTCCACCAGGTCTCCAGAAGTTATCCATCAAGTATAACTGAGAGTTATGGCCTACTGATTGGTAATTCCCCATCTTCCTTCCTTCTACCCCTTGAATACCATAATTCTACTCTTTCATTTTTTAAGTTTGACTATTGTAAGTACTCGATGTAAGTTGATTATGCAGTATTTATCCTTCTGTTAGTGGACATACTTATTTCACATAGTGTAAAGTTCTCTGGGTTTATCCATATTGTTGCATACTCAGCCTTATCCTCTTTTAGAATCATCATACCATCCAGCAATCCCACTTCTGGGTAATTATCGCAAAAGAATTGACTTCAGGATCTCAAACAGATATTACCACTTCGGTGTTCATTGCAACACTATTAATAATGGTCAAGATGTAGAAACAGCCTAAATGTCCAAGGGTAGATGAATGGTTAGAGAAAATGTGGTGTCTACCCGCTAGAATGTCGTTCAGTGTTAAAATCGATGTATGGATGTTTTTTAATTGTCACAGAATTTTTGGTTTTATTTTTTTCCTTTAATTTGAAATTAATCTCCCAACATTTAAAAATCAAATATTTTATGCAAGTACAATGTGAGGTTTCTGCCCTGTGTGAGAATGCTGGTAGCTTCCTGGCACTGGTCCCTGTTCCAATATGCTAGTCCTGGAGCCGAGATGAGCCACCCTTGGGGACTGCATGGGTGCTCTGCAGCTCACCACCCCCGCTGTGGTGTGAAAGTTCGATGTCTTTTGGTTTAAAAACTTTTTACATCCAGAGGCTCTGCCCCTTTTTATCTGAGTCATCAGATCCCAAGAAGAAAGCAGTTATAGCCATGTTTATCCTTTGCCAATGATAAAAGATTTTTTAAACATCACTTGGGCTGATGTGGGCCCCTTTTGATAAAATCTGAGCAACTAGAATGTACTAGAATGCAAAAGTCAAGGGCTTTCTTTTCTTCTTGTTGTTTTTCCTTGTTATTTTAGTCCTGGGAGTGGAACACAGGGGCTCTCTGCTATTCAGCTATATTTTCCAGGCATTTTTTAAAAATCATGTTTTTAATTTTGAGTCAGTGTCTCACTAAGTTGCCTATTCTGACCTCAAACTTGTGTTTGTGATCCTCCTGCCTCAGTCTCCCACATATATCTTGCATTGTAGCTGTGAAATGTTTTCCTTACTGTTTCTATAGGCGCAAAAATTGTGCCTACATCTAATAGGTACTTAGTTACCTTTTGTTGAATGACTAAGTGAACTGAACTCTTATGATATCTCTATGTCTTCCAGCTTAAGATGGAAAAAACAATGTTCGGTTGAAAATCATGCTAAATCCTATTTGCAACTCTGATCTTGTAGATTGACCAAAGAAGAAAACCAAAACTTTGATTTCTACCTAGAGAGAACTAGTTTTTAAAGTCCCGGGGTGTTAAAATTTAAGTTCAAATTCCATTTTGCCACTGGCAGCTGCATGACTCTGGACAGATTCCTTATGCTTTATCTATAAATGGTATTTACCTCATGTTAAATGAGACAGTCTGTCCAAATTGTTGGGAAAGGTATTTAGCAGGTTGTATATACTTGGTAAATGTTAGATGTTAATGTCATACCTTGTAGATCATTTTAGGATTGAGGCTAGTAAATGTTTTTATCGGGAAAAGAGAACTTACGTAGTAGTTGGAGGAGATAAGGGTAGTTGAGGCCGTGAGAGTTACAGAATATGTGTGGCTGGGGATTTAGCTCAGCGGTGAAGAGTGCTTGCCCAGCAAGCACAAGGCCCTGAGTTTAATCCCTGGCACAAAAAAAAAAGAATATTTCTTAAGTACAGAAATAATTTAATTCTTACTCCCACCTCCCCGTCCCATACACTACGCGCTCGAAAGATTCATCTGGTGATAGCAGAGAGTAAGCCAGATTAAAGGCAGGCACTGCCTGTGGTCTATACTTGTATAGACAAAGGTAGATTGCAGGTTTCCTTCTGCTTGTTTTTTTAATGTGTATGGAAGCTGTTATTGTCTTCCGTTTGAAATTCTGGAGTTAATTCTAAAAAGCTAATTTGTTCCCATAGTTGTCAGTTAGGTGAACTCAGTGGCTGTGCCCACCCCACCCGCTTCTGTGTCAGGACAATCCACATCAGCACTTCTAAGAATAATGCACCAATCAAGGAGGGAAATTTCTCCCACTCACTTTGCTCTCTGTGGCACTTAAGCTTCTCAGAGTGACAGCCCCTTGTGACCAAGAGGTCATCTGGAAAGCTCTCTTGGGAGCTTTTCTAAGTCAGCGCTCTCAGCAAATTTCTCTGTGAGCCAATGAGTCCAGGAAGCTAAGAAGAGCACGTTGTTTGAAATTGTTTTCAAGCACTATTCCACTTGGGTTTTCTCCATCCGTGGATGGAAAATTCAGGTAAGCTCCATTTTTTCGCTATTTATCCAGAAGTAATAGAAAATATTTCCTCAAGTGGAAAATTATTGGACTGATGGAACTGAAAGTACTATCCAGCCAAATACCCAAAGAAGAGTATCATTTAATAGTGTTCTGAGAAGTGATCAGATTTGGAAAAGACAAAGGAGTTAAGTCAGCTTTATATTCAGATCATTAGCCTTTCATTCATGTATGTATTTATTCATTCATTCAGAAATTATTTATATATATATATATATATATATATATATATATATATATATATATCTCATATATCTCATTCTACTCCTGGTTCTTCCTGTTCAAAATTGAACAACATAAAAATGTCCCTGTCGATAGCAGACGTACATAGAGACCCACCCTGTATATGTTATGTGTAAGACCATGATTAATATCTGTCAGAGACTACATGGAATAAAAATTAACGGGTCTGAATTTTGGAGTCACATAGACCTGGGATAGAATCCCAAGGAAGTTATTTAATTTCCCTAAGCAGCACCTACTACATTAGTAAATTGGAAAAAGTAATAGTATATCACTTATATACTATTGAAAAGATTAAATGAGAAAATGTATATTGAATGATTATCATGTCAGAGACAGAGTAAGTGCTATATAAATGTTAGGTATCCTGATAAAGTGATGCCTCATTTAGCGATACAACTACTCATCGATCCTCATTCTTTTTAGAATAGCTCATTCCATAATAGCGTCTACCCTCACTCCACTTATCTGTTCTCATACAGCCACTGGTAGATTTTTTTGAAAAACTAATCTGGCAAAAAGAGAAGGGAAGGAAAGGGAAGGAAAGCGAAGGGAAGGGACAAGATGGACAGAAAGGGAAAGGAAAAAAGAAAGGGAAAAGGAAGGAAATAAAAGAAGGGTGAGGAGGACAAGAAAGAGGAGGCAGGGGAGGGAGAGAAGGAAGAGGAGTGTGGAAGGAGAAGGAAGAGTAAAAGAGCACTAATGTTTTTTGGAATAGGTAGAAAGCTTCATCAATAATGTTAAATAGCCATCAAAACGTGAGCTAAAATATTGAAAACACTGATTGTTTTGAGCAGTTTTCCTTTGGGATGACAAACTAAAATATCTAATCAATTAGGCATGGTAATCATTTAGAAGTTGAAAATTAATTTTTAGCTCCAAATAATATTTGTAGTACTCAAAATTTGGGATCAGTGAAAATAATTCTATTCTAATTCGGAAACTGTACAGTCAAGAAGTTAGAGAATGAGAGAATTTAGAATAATCTTTAAGAGAAATTTCTAAGCTGTCTTCATGGATCAAATCGGAATTAATGGTGTGCATTCACATAAATAAAGTGAAGCCTTTATTATAGAAGTCATAAGGCTTCACTTTTATCTGGAGATCCACTGCTATGGTTGTTATTTAAAATGTCCCCTGAAAGGCTCATTGTGTTGAAGTCTTGTTGGCCGGTTGATGGGCCTTTGCAAGTTGACTGGCTCATGTGAGCTGTATCCACATGGATGGATTGATCCACCAATGAATTCATAGCTCAGTGGGCATATCGGGATGTGGGGCCCAAGTGGATAAGGTGGAACAGTAGGCATGTTGCTTTAAAGGGTAAATTTTGCCCCTTCTCCCTTACTGGCTCCTTCTCTCCGGCCCCTTTCCCAACTGCCCTGAACGGAACAGCTTTCCTCCCCATGCCCTTCGGCTTGATGTTTCCGCCTCACCACAGGCCTAAAAACAGCGAGTCGGCTGAGTATGACTCGGAACCTCTGAAATTATAAGCCAGAATAAACAATTTCTCCTTTAAATTGTTATTTTCAGGCATTTGTCACAATGACTGAAAGCTAATTAACAAATCCATCCTTCACCGTTTTAACACCAAACCATTCACGAGAGAAAGACTAGATTTAGAAATAGTAAAGTAGAGACCACCGATGCTGCATGATTTTAGAGTGAAAGAGATATTTCTTTCCTTTTTCACTGAAATTCCAGTTAATTTCTTTAATTATTATTGGAAATCAAACTCTCACGGAAAAGTAAATATTTAAGCTGTTATCAACTATTTCTATATGTATGTATATATAAATACAGGTTCCACTTGTGCACATTTCATAGGACAAGCAATGAAACAAGAAGCATTCTCACTGAGCTACAGTTCATCTTCAGCCCTTTTTACCTTTTGAGACCAAGTCTTGCTAAATTGCCCAGACTGGCCTCAAACTGGTGATCCTCCTGTCTCAACCTCCCGAGTAGCTGGGATTACAGGTTCTTGTTATTGCACCCAGCAGTAGTTTATATTTTCACAAGAATCAATTTATCAGCATCATTATATGTAAATATGTGCCCACTACCCAAGATTCAAAACCTTCTGAGGGTTGCTAAGAATAGCTAAAAATCTCTCTCATATTTCCTACCAAACAATCAAATCTCAAAGTTTCATACATGCTATATATACATATGTATATTTTTCATAATGAGTCCATGTTGTACATATTATTCTTTGATATATTTTTAGCTACACTATATTTTGAGGTTCCTATGTTTATATGCGTAGTGTTTCTTTTTTGTGGTTGCAAAATAATAATGTTTTGTTTAATAAATTTCCTTAATGGTGAACATCTGGTTATTTCTAAGTATTTGCTATTTCAGAGAATGCTAATAATTATTTTTGTGTAAATGTCTTTTGTGCATGTGGGTGAATATTATTTCTTTAGGATAAATTCCTATGCTCCAAACATAAAATTGTGCAAAATACTGAAATATCTGTAAAAGATTATGTCAAAGAAATATCTGTAAAATCTCTTTCACTCCAAAATCATACAGTATAGGTGGTCACTACTTTTACATTTTAAAATTTGATCGATTATGTCAAATTGTCCTCCCAAAACACTTCATCAGTTTAGAACCCTATTATATTAATTGGAAATTTTGAAAGTGCAAAAAGTCCTATTTAAAAGTAATCCAAACAAATTAAAGTTTATTTTTCTCACGAAAGAGTAGGTCTGGAGGTAGACCGCTGCTGGTATTTGTTCAATGGCCTAAAAATAGCACAGCTGCCTATCTGTGGGCCCCTTGGCCTTTTCTTATGTTGACATGATGTCAGCCATTGCTCCAAGGATTCTGTCTACATTCCAAACAAAGTGAAGCTGAGAAGGCTCCTAGTGCAACTCTACCTCCTTACCAGTCAGCACTTTCTCATACACCTCCCCGGTATGGTTACTGTTCAGTAGGCTTCCACAATATGTCTTTTGGTTAGAACCATGTCGTATGACCAAAACACCAGCAAAGAGGGCTGGAAAAATAAGTGTTTATATTTCTAATCTCTAAAGTTGAGACAAATAAAAGAGAAAGTAGTAGAAAATGAATGTGTGTTAACAAGATGCCCATATTTATAAAACCCACAGAAGTACCAAAAAATTCCCATTTTATTGCATCTTTGTCCATATTAGACATCCAAAGCTTCCTTACTTGACTTATAGGTCACAAAAAGGTAAAATTAGTTGTTAAAATTTCATTTAGCTATTAATTTGCAGGGTTGAGCATTTAATTATTTTAAATTGGTCATTTGAAATCCTCTTCTGTGAATCTCCACTTTGTTAATTATTCATGAATTGTTCATCTTCATACTGAATGCTGAATATATTCAGAAATAGGATTTCATACCGAGGTCTAATACAAGGATGTTAAATCCCTAAGTTAAGGGAAATTTATAGCCAAGTAACAAGCCCTGGGATTGGAAGGCAAGACATTTAATATGTGCTCAAACTTCCTTACTCTTTTGTTTTTAGTTCTGTTGTTACATTGATGAAAAATAGCTTTCCATAACGCCACACAATCTCGGAGGAAGTGTAGAGGGCGAGGAGTGTGCCAACATCATCTGATAAAACCAGTACCCAGGTCGAGCATTCCATACATCCCTCAAATTCAGAATTACTGAAGGATCATGCTCAATGTTCTTGATACCCCATTCTGAAGATTATGATTCAGAAGGTCTTTAGTAGTCTTTGGAATCTGTATTTATTCAAGTTTTTAAATTTGCTTATTTGTCCTCTAACAGGGACCAAGTGGATTTCAGTGTCTCACAGCCTTTAGATGGGTACCAGATAGCATCAGTCTAGATGGGACGAGTTCTCTCCAAGTGCTGAAATCAAATGTCTAAAAAAACAAATGCAAGAAAGTGAGTTCCAACAAAATTCACATATTAAGATAGAAGTAAACATATGTGTTCTAATCAAAACAACTGATGAATTAATGCAGGCAAAGTAATAGTGTACATTTTATAGATTTTCTAAGTATCTTTGGACAAAATGCATATGATTACTATTTAGAATAAACTTTAATGTTTGCCATAAATGAATGTTCACCATAATTTGCTTGTTTTAAATAGTTATAAAGTAGCACATATCCACTACCTTGAAAAAAAGTTTGATTAATATTAAAAATTACTAGAACAGTCATATACTCATATTTGGAAAAGTGCAGTAGGAATGTTAAGGGGTTTACTAGGCTAATATGCCCTAATCTTCATACTTAATAATAAAAATCAATCTTCTGCAAATTACCTAGAGAATATTGGTGGGAGAATCTCTATGTAACTTCTTTTCTTTGTTTGTTTTTAATTTATCGGTACTGAGGATTGAACCCAGGTCCTCATGCCTGCTAAGCATATGCACTAATACTGAGTTGCACCCTCACCCTGTCTGCATTCGCAGTAATGCCTTGGCCAATAGTGGGCAGAAGTTAAGGGGACAGTCAAAAGCCAGACTCCTAAAGTTATAATCCCAACTCTACTGTCAGTGTGACCTTGGATAAAGTTATGATCCTGTCAATGTCCAAGTTCCTTTTATGCAAAGTAGGCATAGTAATAGTATATATATCACATAGGGTAATTGTTCACATTAAATGAGTTAACGCATGTAACTATAGCTGTATCTATTGTATAGCAAATCTACATTTTTCAGACATTAACTATGTATATAGCATGTTTTCCATTAAACATCACAGAGAGATAAGCACTGGCACAGTATTATGTTTTCATACGCTATCCCTCAATGTAACATTCTAAAAAAGTACATAAGGTTGTAACACAATTTTCGTAATCTTTAAAAATAGAATATAGATCCATAAAATAGATATTTTCTATTGTTCACTGCTATTATCACAGTAATTATATAAGTATCTACTGCTACAAAACAAACTACCACATAGTCTCAAGGCTTAAAACAGTAAAAAAAAAAGAGTATTTCTTGAAATTCTAGCTGCTGCTTGCATAGGCCTTCTGCTGCTCTCACCTGGATTCACTCATGTAGCCAGTCTGCTGGAAATCAACAGGGGTTTGACTCAGCTGAAACAGCTGGGCGCCTGGGCCTGTTTTCCTGGGCGAACTTTGTCCCAGCTGTTTTCATCGAATGATGAGCGCAGGAAAGTATTCCCAAGAGGATGATTTTAAAAACCTACCAAGCTTCGTATCGCGCAGATTTTGAAGTCCTCTACATATTCAGTTGGTCGGTCAGAGAAAGTCACAATGCCAGCTCTACTAAAGATTTGGAAAACTGGACGTTACCTCTTGAGGGGACTAGCCTCAAAGGGATGCTGCCAGATATGGCAGAAGTTGATGCAGCCATGATTGAAAGTATAGTAATCTGCTTCGGGTCCAATGTTACCTGTTATTGTTAACAGAATTACTGTAAATGAGTGAAATGCAAAAGAGAAACTTAACTCGGTCCATTCTTTGTGATTTATAAGGCCTGACTTGCTTTGATCCTGTGGCTTCTCTGTGAAGACATCTATTAGATGTGAGTTTATAGATGAGGAAACTGAGACATAGAAAGTGTAAGCTCTTACCGTGCCCCACCCCTTAATAGCAAACCCTCTTCACACAGCTCTGCCCTAAACTGTCCGGCAGCCCAGTCAAATGTTCTGGGTTGTTTAGAAGAGGTACGACAGGTAAAAGGTATTAGAGGAAAAAAGAACAACTAGGTGGTTGATTTGTCTAAAATCCATTCTGAGTTTTTGTTTTGTCTTTGTTTTTGTTTCAGCCTAAAGTATTGTTTATGGGGCAGAAACTGTATCTGCTATTACAGGGAACAGGCTTTTGCAGATCTAAGTGACCAGAATGAATGTATCATTATGGTGTGGCCAGATTTTACTTAGTAATGTTCTCAATATTCATGATCAGCAAACACTTGCCCGTCAGTATTTTCTTTTACTTTAAAAGGAGAGTACATGCAAACAACATGCACATGTGATATAGATATATATATTTATATATATACTATATAATTATATATATTTTACATGCCATTACATGTATCATTTTAGATGTCAGATGGGCATGTTTTAAATTATATATCTCAATACACCAGGACTGGTATTTCATACAAAAGGGGAAGGTTTGGTTCGTGAAATTCATCTTCCTGGATCATTTCCACTTCCACCCCCACCACACATTTTGCCCACCCGACCCCACCTCTTCAAGAAATGAACGTTCTTGCCTGTCTGTTCTCCTTCGTGACCTAACACCATCCAACATATCAAACCAAAGAGCTGTATAACCGAAAAGTCTCTCCACAGAGACTCAAAATAAAGACAAAGCAATCATAATTCATTTAAGTTATAAACCCTCAATGATCTCAAAATTTAAGACTTACAAGAGAATTCAGACAGATTGTAATTTTGTTGATAAAAATGTTATGTCCTATATAACTATTGCCTTTCCTCAGACCTTCCTGGGTCTTGTGATCTCAGATGTTGAATCTGAGGCAATCTGGAGAGAAGGGTCGCAGAGACCTTAGAAGCTTACAAGGGGTAATGGCACAAATCTTTGCTGAATACGCCATTGAGAAAAAAAATAATAATTTGGTTTCAGTTTTTGAAATGTTTTTTGGCAATAACATGTACAGTAATTACACTGTATCAGATAGGCAGAGAAAAATCAAAATCCTTTATGTACTAAGCCCCAGAAGGGAATTAGTGATGGAAACTTTAGGTCTTATGAGAGGCCAGAGTGATGTTTCTTAATGAGAGAGTTCATAGAGTCCCTTACTCTGCTATTGTTGGGGACCACATTCATGTTGAGCACACAGACATCTCCATACCACAGGGGCTGAACTGTTATAATTATTATGCCATGGAAGCAAATTAATGAAAACCACATTGGAAAAGAAAGATAATTTATTTTCAGTCTTGGGAAATTTCTAGTGTCTCTTGGGAATTGAAATGGTTTTTGAAAACAAATGAAATTGAATATGGTAGCTTTATGACATAAGTTTAATTTATGCCTATGATTGAATTGAATTGACCAATAGCTGAGATTATTTGGTCACTTAGACACACAACAGCTCGTGTGGCTATTGGTCAATTTTCCCGCATCACCTTTGCTCAAAACTGGATCCTATTTGAGGTCCTTAAGTCTCCCCTTCACAACTCGACAAACTCATTTGCTGCTCTATTTTGTGGAAGTAATTAACTGGCATTAGAAAACCCTGCTCAAAGCATTATGATTAATTCAAGCATGCTCATTTCCACTTCATCAGTTCTGTTCCTTTGAATCTGTA